>VDFB02166929.1:0-35594 GCA_007258455.2 Sequoia sempervirens
ATGTTGCAACAAGAATTATGCAATGCATTTGAGATTGAGGGCAAATCGAAGCTTAAGTAAAAAATTCCCTCATACAAGAACAAATCCATGTAGAAAACTAGTTACAAGTCTTTTGTGCAAAGCACTCTTTAATTCCAAAGTAGCCAAAATAGTCCAAAATATATACACAAGCTCCTAAAAAGGTTCTATTAGCTTCTCCACACTAAGATAAGTGTAAGAAGCTAAAATAAGAGGATAGATAATGTCATCATCACAATTCTCAAAACAAAGTTAAATACTATGCACAACAAACCATATTCATGCATGCTACATCAAATTCCAACTCCATTGAGAGTACTAGTCAAAAGGTACAATCCCTCGATCCTAAATCAACTCAAAACACTACAAATATCCTTATTATTTTCAATATATTTAATTACAAACTCATTGTATACAATTTTATAAATACTTCCCTCTCCAACACATCCTTTAATATCTTTATTTAAATTTAATAAAATTATATGAATGTAAATTTTATAATAATTTTTTTTTTAAATAAATATTTTCTTACTATTTAAGGTTCACTTAATAACCCACATATGTCAACTTAAAAACTAAGTATAAAAAAATTTAGACTCTTTCCACTTCAATAAATTATTATCCCTTATATTGAGTTCCGTAAGTTCCAAGCTTGACAACCCGAAATAGTCATATATTCAACCTTGTTTAAGGGGTAAGACTTATAAAAAGTCTAATGTTATAATTTTTTTGTACAATTTGAGATTTCATGTATAAGTGCAAAGTTTGACGAGTAGTAAGGGGCATTAGATTTTGTTGCAACGTCAACAATTTTTTCATCTACTTCATATTCATTGGATCATTTCACTGTTCACAATTATGTATGTATGTATGTATGTATGTATGTATGTATGTATGTATGTATGTATGTATGTATGTATGTATGTATGTATGTATGTATGAATGAATGATTTTATAATTAAAATAGTTGGTGTATTAATTATTTATAGTATAATGTTAAATAAATTTGAAAATTAATAAATAATTAATAGGTATTTAGTTGGAGACATATAGTAATAGAGTTTCTATGTTTTTTCTTATTTTGCTCAAAATTTTAATTTGCTTTCAGTTCTTTTTATAAAGGAAGCTTTTCTAAGGTCATTTGGGGTGGATAAATATATTGGGGTTTTAGTTTATGTTTTTCCTAGAATCTTCTAGCCAAATTTTATTTATTTATTTATAAGGTGATAGCACATGGGATAAATTTAGTTGTAAATCTCTATCAACAGTTGTGTTATGTTTAGTGGGATTGCATCTAAGATTGACACATTAGGGCTTCATTCTCAAGTGATAGATTATTCTAAAGTGGGTTGTAAGGGTTTAATAGCTTCCTTTACTTTAAACCCTATTCAAGTTTCCCCTAAATATTTTCTTGATGCGCTTTGTAGGAAGAATCAAAGTTTTCAAGAGGACACCAATGATTGTAAGGACATTAGTAATAATTTTGATAGTCATCTTGTCCCTAACTTCAATCTTTAATTTAAGAATTGTAATTGGATGTCTCAAATTCAAAAATTGGGTTCAATTCAAAAGGAGCATAATAGGTGTCAAAAGTAGTGTTTGATCACAATAAAGAAGTAGATGCGTGGGGGAAAAACTTGATGAGAAGTGTGTCTTAATTGAAAAATTTAATGATTTTTGAAATCCTTGTTGAAAGAAAAATTTGAGATTTTTCCATGTGCAGAGGGATTCTTTATAGTGAATTTTATGTTCCCTAATGTTAGAAATACTATTATTAATTCAAGGTCGTGGCTTTTGGAGGATTTTATTTTATGTTTGAAGCCTTGGTGTCCATCTTTTCACCATCTCTTGGACTCCTTTTTTTATAGTACTAATATGGATGTGCCTTCTTTATTTACCCTTGTAATATTGGTGTAAATCTAGCTTTAAGATTACTAAGACTTCACTGGGTATTTTTTTGGAGATTACTCAAGAGACTTTGGCACATTCCCACACTAGTTACACTCAAATTGTGTTGAGATGGACTTAGAAAATGGCTTACATGAAGAAATTATTTAAATTTTAAATATGGTAGAGCACGGGCTTAAAAATTGGATTATGTGAATGTCGGAAGAATAAGGAGATGCCATTGATGTTGTTGTTGGCAACACGAGCATGTGGAATAAGCACAAGGTACATACAATTATGCAGTGCAGTGTTGTCATTGATGTCAACATTGTATCTTGCTTTGGAGATCATGGTGCAGATCATTTTGGTTGGCTCTAACATGTTTTAGGATGTTTACATAAGAAAATTTTACAAGAAGGTTTGATTCGGTAAAGACAACTGTAATGAAAAATGACTAAGTGTTTATACCGGTGATTTTGTGTACATGGGATCTAGTAATTGGCTTCACAATGGTTCACTATCAAATATTTTTCTCTGTGGTTCTAGTATAATATTGTTGGTTGATAGATGCATCTAATTCCAAAATTTCATCTTGTTTTGGCTCTTGGTGTGAAATTTATGAGTAACAAAATTTCAGATTGATAGTTACAGGTGTTTTCCAATTCTGTGCATATGAGTTGGAGAATTTGTACTTCTCTATGGATTGGATTTTGAATTTGCAGATTTGAGGAGATTTTGAAAGATGTTATATAAGTGTGAAATCTAGTTGGCATGATGTTTTGAGTTACACATGTCCAAATATGAGTACACAGTTGGAGAATTTTTGTATTAGGTCTCCTGCGGTTCTGACCTAATAAGTTTGAAGGTACGATAAGCTTGTTTAAGTATTGCGAAGATATGTGGCATCTATTATAGGTCCATTCCAACCTATTTCAAATTATTTTAAGGATTGAGTCTTGGCGTGAAGCATGTGTAGATAGATCTTGATTCAACAAGTCCTAATTTGTATATGTTTTGAATGATATATCTAATTAGGCTGACCTAATTGATGTTATGAATGAAATATATATATAAGTTAGAGGTATTTTGATGATGATGAGATGCGAAATGAGTTAGTGAATGTGAATCATGCGAAGTTAGCACAAATGTAGAGCAGGGCAGAGAATTAAGTCAGATCAGTATGAAGAGTTTTGAGTCTGTATTCTAAACATCAATGGTACTGTATTCCAACATATTGTAGATGAACTTTGTAATAGTTCAACAATTGGTTGTGTACCATATTATCTTCTATCTCTTTTCTTTTCTTAGTGGGTAGTGAGTTCACCTGCAATGAGCACTTTTGTAATATATTATAATCAGTTATAATATATTGTGAGCTAATCCTCACCTTGGGTTTTTCCATTTTGAGTTTTCCATGTAAAAATATTGGTGTTCATGTGTTATGTGATGTTGTTGTATGTTTTCATGCTTTCTTTCATTACTGCAATTGAATATGCTATAAGTATTGGATTCTTAAATTTTTAAGTGGTTTAAAAGAATACTGATTCACCCCCCCTCTCAATATTTTGGGTGTTCAACAATTGGTATCAGAGCTTGGTTACTTGGAAGGAGCTTAACCGCTTGGGGAAGATCTTGGAGGTTGAACACATGGCTGTTAGAAGATTACCTACTCCTTTGGAAGAGATTCTTGTTGTTGGATCTATAGAAGAAGATTGCATATTTGATATGAATGGAGAACTCAAATTTGATCTTAAATATCTTGAAAGAACTGAAGGTCAAAATGAAGATCTGAAGGAAAATGCCAAAGAATCAAATAAATGCATCAAAAAATTGAGAGAGAAAATCAAGAAATTCAGAGAAAGGTATAAGGAGGTAAGTGAGCAGTTGAAGCAAGCAAATGAAACCATTACTTGTCTAAAAGTACAAGTTGAAGAAAGAAATAGAGTTGAAGAATGCTTGAATACAATGGTGAAAATAAATTTTGAAGAATGCACAAGGATTGAACAAGAAGCTGTGAATCTAAGATCAGATCTAGAAAAAGCAAGGAGTCATGAAGACAAATTCAAGATGATTTCTACAAATCTTGATGAAATGATTGCAAATCATAAAGGATCTAGAGATAAAGAAGGTTTAGGATTTAAAAAGGGTGAAAGTTCCAAATCAGATTAGACATAAAATATTTAAGAAAAGAAGAACAATGGAAAGTAGATCCAAAATCAAAGGAATGTAGCTAGAAGACCACTAGTCATATAACCAAATGCAAAAAGGTAACCATCTTTCAATGGTTTATGTTATTCTTGCAATAATTTAGATATAAGGCTATGAAATGTAGAAGAAAAATGAATTAGAATGTTCCACCCTTTTTTGGTCAATGCTTTACATGCAAGAAATTTGGTCAAAGAGCTAATGAGTGTAGAAGTCGAATGATGAATGGCTATAATAATGGTAGAATGGTTCAATATTTCAATGGATACTATTATACATGTATGTTATGGATTTGGGCATAAAGCTAATCAATGCAGATCTAGAATGAATGGAAAAAAGATTGGTCAAAAGAATGTCATATGCTACAAATGCAATAGGTCTGGACACATTTCTAAGTTTTATAGAAGCAAAAATATGAAGAAGGATAATTTGGTAAAGAAGAATGAACCAATACAAAAGATTGATCTAGTAGAAACAAAGAAGGAGATGGATAAGATTTGGAGAAAGAAGGAATAGACCAAGGTTAAGGATGAATCTATACCAACATCTCATGCATATGTTTCCTCCAAAAACTAATTTGAGGGCTTTGGCTCAAGGGGAGATTTAATGGAAATATTTTATCCCCTGTCAAAGAAAATGGTGTTGATGCATTAGCACGAGGATATATGGTCTAGATCGACATGCTTAATCTTTTAGAGAAAATTTTGATAGAAAATATTGAAATGCAGAAGACTGTGGAGTAGTTGGTGTAGAGCACCTTGTTGCTCCATTTTGTGAAATGAGTCTAGTTAGATTTATTTGGTCATGATGATGGAAAATAAGGCCATGTTGGGCCATTTGTAATGTTTTTTTATGGTTTTGAGTCAAGGTGGGGTCATAGTTCAAATATTGCTAAAATTTCAAAAATGTTGTCATATTGGAAAATGTTGTAAAGTGCAAAAATTGTAATTGTTTTGAATTCCAACGGTTAGTTGGAAGGTGGAAGGGTAGTTGGTTGATTGGGAAGTTAGTTTTATGTGGGATAATGTTTAAATGTGTGAAATCAATCTGTGTATGGTTGTTGAAGAGTTTGAAGGAGAAAACTAGTAAAATATCTCTATTTTGTTATTATTTTCTATGTAATTTCATTAGTTCTAGCCATTGTACGACCCAAATAGTTGAAGTTTGATACAAATATGTGTAGCATTATTTGAAGGAATGAGTTAATTTCATCTTGAATTTGGTTTGAAGGTCTAGCATTGCATTTTAAGGGAGATTCACTCATTTTTCTGAAAGTGCTTGTTTAAGGGTGTGAATAAGGGTTTTGAAGATCAGAATGAATTAAGAGGCCATTCCAACTACTGTTTAGGTTGTGATTTAGTGGAATGGGCTTGGTTAGGTTAGGATTATATGTAGGAATTGGAAATTTTCATTGGTGAAGAGTTTGGTTAAGATCTTGCACACTGCCCCTGTTGTAAATACAAAATTTGGGCCTTAAGAACAAGGCTAGAGGTGGTGGATTGAAGAAATTCATTGAGAATAAGTTAGCACATGTTAGAACTAGTATGAATAGGTGGAGTTTGATGATTTTTGAGGGTTTTCAAGGGTAGGAGAGGTCAATTGGTTATTTGGGAAAGAAGCCCTAATTGTGAAAAGAGCATTTTTAGAGTGGAAAAGTGAGGTTTTAGGTTGGAAAAGTGGATTAAGTTTGGGGGCAGAAATTTATAATGTTCTTTTGTGTATGTGCAGGTAGAATAAAGAAGGATTCAAGTGATTCCAAGTTCTTAAGAGGTTTGGATATGGGGTTTTCAATAAACGCTAGTGAGATTTGAGAAAATTGAGGGTTTAGAGGATAGTGAGGTTAGAGGGATTATCACACCCTAAAAATTGTGGATTTTATGGATTGGCGGGTTGGTGAATGCTTCCCAATGGGTTTTTTCAATTGGAAGGGTGATTGAGAGGGTGTTGCTTCAATGTTAAGTAGACCTATTTGGGAGTTTAGGACAACATTGAAGCACTAGATTAAGGGTTTTGTTTCAAAAGAGTCTCATGGGGTTTTGAGGCATGTGAAAGTATGTGTTAATGGGCATCTAAAATGAATGAGGGTTGGAGAGATTTTTTAGAAAATTTGAAAGTTATGTCAAGAAAACTGAGTTTGTTAACCTACTAGAGAGACTAGGTGAAAAACTGAAAACAAGCCAAGATAGTGATTTGGGGAAAGAAAAGTGATTGGAAGTTCTTTGTGTTGTGAAGGTGAATTGAAGGCCTCTCTGTCATTGCATTAGTTGGTATCAGAGCACATTACTGATCTGAGGAAGGAGGAATTGCATTGGAGAGAGGACAAGATGAATTCCTTGGTTAGAGAAATGACTGAAGAAAAGGAGACGCTGCAAAGAAAGGAACTTTTCAAAACCACCTGCAAGTGTCAGGGTAAGGTATGTACTGTAATGGTAGATTTAGGTAGCCTAGATAATATGGTATCACAAGAAATGGTTGATAAGTTGCATTTAGCAATGATTCCTCGTGAATCACCCTATTATGTTTCTTGGTTAAACGGTGAATATACTCTTTTGGTTAAGGGGCAATCTTGGGTTGAATTTCAAATAGGTGGTTATAAAGATAAAATATTGTGTGATGTTGTACCTATGAGTATATTCCATTTGATGTTTGGGATACCTTGGTTATATGAAAGATTTTCTTTGTATGATGGAAGGCATAATAGTTATAAGATCATGAAGGATAGAGTTTCTTTTACACTAATTCCTTTGGTGGAAAAGGATTAGGGACAAAGCAAGAAAGAAAGAGTGATTATGCAAGGAAAGAAAGAGTTTCTAAGGCATGAGGAAGACAAGAACAGTGAAGGAGCAGCCACTAGCAAAAAAATAAAATGCAGGGACAACAAGTATAGACAAGAATGCAAAGTTGAAGAGGAAAGAAGATGATGAATTGGTGAAGAAGACTGAGATAGTGAAGGTCAAAGGTGGAATGACCTTGAAAGTTCAAGACAATTATGGAAAGTGTGATGAAGTCAAAGGAGAGACCGAGTTTTGGAAATTGAAAGCAAGAGAGGGTGTAGGACAGTCAAATGATGTCAAGACAATGATGAATAGATTTGATACAAAGGTTTGTGAGAAGAAAATTCTTGGGAAAAAGATCTTGAAAAGAGAAAGAGATGTGAATGCAAGAGTGTTTCCAAAGGAAAGGAAGGATTGGCCTAGTAAGGTCATAATGGAAGGAGTATATTATCCATTGAAAGGACAAGGAAATGGAAAGAAACAAAAGTTTGATAGTGAAAGGAATGATAGACCTGATATCAAAAGGTATTAGAGGAAAAGAGGATGAAGGTAGAGGTAAAAGGTAAAGATAAAGAAAGGGAATGGATTGAGGAAAGCCAAGATGGGCTTGAGAAATGTGAAGAAATCATGGTGGGGGAAGTGATGTGTCCCTTGAAAGGAAAAGAAGATAGTGAGCAGTCAAGCATTGCCAAAACAAAAGTTTATATGTCTAAAAGTATAGGGAGAAAGGAAGCAGAAAGTCTGAGCCAAATAAAATGGCAACTGAAAGAGTGTAAGATAGTTGAAGTGAAGCAATGTGAGAGAATAATGATCATAGAAGATGGTGGACAATCAGATGATGTTAACAAAGAGGTTCATAAATTTGGTAGGATAGAGGTCCTAGAGGTAGAATATCAGTTGCAAAGTGTGGACAGTCAAGGGAAAGAAGTGAAAGGTGAGAAGCAAAGAAAGAAGATAGAGAATACAGTGAGCCAAAGAGAATGGAAAAAAATTAGTGAAAGGGATTGTAAAGGTTGAGAAGAGAATGAAGGTTGCAATCACCCAAAGAGGTGAAGATGTGAAAGCAAAGAGTTTGGAAAAGGTCTCAATGATGGAAGGGACCAAAGATGAGAAGTTGACAGTGATGGGCCAGGAGAAGGCCAAAGAAAGAGTGATTGTGGAATCTCCAAATGAAGTGGAGAAGAGTGATGTTTCTGTGGTAAGGACAAAGGGTTGTCCTTGGATGATAAAGATGATTGGTAGGGAGTTGTATTCTGCAATGACATAGGTTCCAATGGAGGAACAAAGGATGATTGTGGAGAGAAAGGGTAAGAGGTAGAGAGTGAAAGAATTATTTTGTTACTTGTTTTGCTAATTATTTTGATGGAAGTCAGACCAAGGGTCAAGATGAAAGAGGTCAGACAAAGTGTAGGCTATTTTACAAAGAATGGAATTGAAGAACAAGGTGAAAGCAGTTGATGACAAATCAAAGCAAGAAGATGCAGGTTCAAGATGATGAGGCAAGAAGAGGACTCTATTGTATGGAAAATTTCAAGCCCAAGGTGAAGATGAAGATCAAGGGGGAGATGTTGCAAGCATAAGGAGGATAATCAAAAGTTGGAGAATAAAGAGTTATTGTAGGTTCAAGAGTTGAAGATTTCCAAGGGACTTGGAAAGATTTCATGGCTAGGTGAATGGTGTAGAGCACCTTGTTGCTCCATTTTGTGAAATGAGTCTAGTTAGGTTTATTTGTTCATGATGATGGAAAATAAGGCCATGTTAGGCCATTTTTAATGTTTTTTTTTGGTTTTGAGTCAAGGTGGGGTGATAGTTCAAATATTGTTAAAATTTCAAAAATGTTGTCATATTGGAAAATGTTGTAAAGTGCAAAAATTGTAATTGTTTTGAATTCCAATGGTTAGTTGGAAGGTGGAAGGGTAGTTGGTCGGTTGGGAAGTTAGTTTTAGGTGGAAAAATGTTTAAATGTGTGAAATAAATTGATGTGTATGGTTGTTAAAGAGTTTGAAGGAGAAAACTAGTAAAATATCTCTATTTTGTTACTATTTTCTGTGTAATTTCATTAGTTCTAGCCACTGTACGGTCTGTACAGTTGAATTTTGATACAAATATGTGTAGCATTGTTTGAAGGAATGACTTAATTGCATCTTGCATTTGGTTTGAGGGTCTAGCATTGCATTTTAAGGGAGATTCACTCATTTTTTTGAAAGTGCTTGTTTAAGGGTGTGATAAGGGTTTTGAAGGTCAAAATGAATTAAGTGGCCATTCCACCTATTGTTTAGGCTATGATTCATTGGAATGGGCTTGGTTAGGTTAGGATTAGATGTAGGAATTGGAAATTTTCATTGGTGAAGAGTTTGGTTAAGATCTTGCACGCTGCCCTTGTTGTAAATACAAAATTTGGGCCTTAAGAACAAGGGTAGAGGTGGTGGATTGAAGAAATTCATTGAGAATAAGTTAGAACATACTGGAATTAGTATGGATAGGTGGATTTTGATGATTTTTTATGGTTTGCAAGGGCAGGAGAGGCCAATTGGTTATTTGGGAAAGAAGCCCTAATTGTGAAAAGAGCATTTTTAGAGTGGAAAAGTGAGGTTTTAGGTTGGAAAAGTGGATTAAGTTTGGGGGAAGTAATTTATAATGTTCTTTTATGCATGTGTAGGTAGAATAAAGAAGGATTCAAGTGATTCCAAGTTTGTAAGAGGTCTAGATATGGGGTTTTCAATAAACCCTAGTGAGATTTGAGAAAAGTGAGGGTTTAGAGGATAGTGAGGTTAGAGGTCTTATCACACCCTTAAAATTATGGATTTTGTGGATTGGCAGGCCAGTGAATGTTTCCCAATGGGGTTTTGCAATTGGAAGGGTGATTGAGAGGGTGTTGCTTTGTTAAATAGACCGATTTGGGGGTCCAGGACAACGATGAAGCACTAGATTGAGGGTTTTGTTTCAAAAGAGTCTCATGGGGTTTTGAGGCATGTGGAAGTATGTGTTAATGGGTGTCTGAAATGAATGAGGTTTGGAGAGATTTTTTAGAAAATTTGAAAGTTATGTCAAGAAAATTGGGTCTGCTGACCTACTAGAGAGACTAGGTGAAAAATTGAAAATAAGCCAAGATAGTGATTTGGGGAAAGAAAAGTGATTGGAAATTCTTTGTGTTGTGAAAATGAATTGAAGGCCTCCTTGTCATTGCATCAATAGTTGAAGGTGATTGTGTACACAATGAAAGGTTTTCCAGTTTTATGGCTTGAATCATTCAATGAAAAATTAGGTCGATTCCAAAAGGTTATAAAGTGATTTTACTTAGCCAAATTCATTCACAATGAGTATTGATAGGATAAAAGCAATGAATGAAAGATTTGGAGTAATCAAGGCGATTTGGTGCATTCAAAACCTAATAAAAAAAGTGAAGGAATAGGTATCTACAAATATTTGTTTTCCCTAGTTTTATAGAGAAATTTGTTGAAAGAAATTTGAATTCATTTAGAAATGGCTACACCAAGGGTTGTTGAGATTACTGATAGGTCACGACCCAAGTTTAGGAAACATCCTATAAAATCCATGTAGGTCGACCCCTTATGCACATTTTCTAAGATTCCATATGGTGTGTTGCATATGAAAGGTATAAGGGTTTACATTCATTAAAAATTGGAAGAACATAATCATCCTAAGCTAGGAGAGGTATGGGCGAATGAAATTACTAGAGATAACTTTTCCTTAAAACCAAAATATCAAAACCTAATTGCGAAGAAACTGGATGTGTGGAATGGATTCCCAATTTTGTTTTTGATGATTAATGGGTTAGGCTTGCATTGAGTAGAATTCATGATAGATTTTTTTGGACTAATATGCCTAGGTTAATCACAAAGGATGTGATTAGGGAAGTTACAGGTTATGCTCCACCAGACCTGTTTTAGTACTCAAATAAGTGAAAAATGAATTTTTCATAGAATTAACCAATGCCACATATGCTGAAAGAGCTTTGACAGTGAATAACATTAGAAATCTAGTTGTGAAGTATGCAACTATGATGATAGGATACACGATTTACTTCATAAACATAAATAACTTAGTATCTGCCACCACAATAAACACTACCTATGAAATGTGGAAAAATGAGTTGAATATGATATTTATGAGTTGTTGAGACAACAAATAATGGAAAATTTGGAGAAAAACAAGGAAAAGAAACATGCATTTAAGTGTGATAACCTGATCGTTTGTATACTTTTCTATTTCTTGATAGAATTTCTTGGTACTAAAAGTGTGACATGGTTGAAAGGAAGACCTATTGCTCATCAAATTAGAGACTTCCTGTATGGTCTTGGTGATGCAAAGGCACAAGATGAATTTATTGAAGTTTTATTTGTTGTGTTTCAGAAGAGGATGCATGAGAGAGAAATAATTCCTAAGAAAATGGTTGAACAATACAAGGATGAATTCATATTTATGGCATCAACATATGAATGCATCATTCAATCAAATGAACTAAGGACAATGTGGATCCCAAAAATGGAATATAAGATCACTAAATAGGATATTATTGCCTCAGTTGATTTTATGCTCAACAAGCCTAAGGACACCATAGAAGGTAGATATGGCATTTATGAAGAAAAAACAATGGAGGTGCATATGGAGAAAAATAAACCTATAATAAAGAAGTTTGAAAAGATGGTTGAAAAGTTTGCAGAGGACATGGCATTCACAAAGGAGCAAGTGGAGCAAGCAAGAGCAAGGGCTGGAGCTTTGGGAAGCTCATCAGGCACTAGAAGATCTAGTAGAATATCTACTACTCTTCCTACTATCCAAAAGTCTTTTGGGACTAAGCCCCCTACTGGTAATAAGAGAAAAGAAACTAATAGTCCTGTGGTGAAGGAGAAGTCCCCTTCAGTTGTGAAAAGTTCAAGGCTTGAAAAGAAGAAAACTACTACAACAACACCACTTGCAACCCCTACCAAGAAAAGAACAAAATGAAAGGCTATGAGAGAAAAAGATATAAGTGTAAACATTGAAGAGGATAAAGAGGAAGAGGAGGAAGAAGGACCATAGTTGTTCTAAAAAAGGAAAGGAGAATCTTCACAAGGTGAAGCAAGTGTCAAAAGAAAGAGATTTGATATTGTACTGTAGGAAAAAGTATCCCTTTTTCACACTTAATTTGGGAATAAATATTAAAATGAACTAAATTATGCCTTAATTTGGTGTTGTAATATGTATTTTACATATTCACATTAAGTTTAGGGCCCTATTAAATAAAATGGACTTAATTGTGCCTTATTTTTGGTGTTGTAAAGTGTACCTTTACACTTTCACACTTATCTAGGGCTTTATTAATTAATTGAGGTTATTTTTCCTTTTTGGCCCCTTAAATTCAAATCCAAGCCTAATTAATTGCAATTTCCAAAAAGGAAAGCCCAACATTCATTAAGTCCATAACATAACACTTCTCATTGAGCAATGTGTGTCCTAGGTGAGTGACCTAGGACCCATTCACCCATGGTCGAACATGGGTGAATGGGCCCTCACTTAGACCTAGGACCTAAATTTAAATTATATTTTTGGCGGTATTTTAATGAATTCAAATCTATATTCACATGTTGACTTGTGTTATTTGAATTTTGAGAAATTAATATTACATACCTATAAATATAAGGTCATTTCACTATGTTTCACCTAGAATATTTTGAAGAGAGCATTCCTATAGAAAGTTTATGATTTCAAGAGAATTTCAAGGGAAGGTTTATTGAAGAATTATTACAGCAATCAAGATATTATTGTCATATCAAGATCTTCTTGCATCATGCATGTTATTGGAGCTAATATGTTGATGTAGTGTTCATGTTCCATTCAAGAATTCAAAGGCATTGTTTCAAATCAAGTTTCAAGATCAAGATCCACATCCATTGAAGACATTTCATACTAGTTGCAAAATTCCATTCCAAGGTTCATTCAAGGGTTTGGTGAGTTGTGACATTTCTTTGTCCATTCATCACTCCTTCATGTTTCATTATTTAATTACAAGGTTTAATTACCAAAATCAGGTTTGACCAAGGAAAACCCCCATTCACCATAAAAAAAATTTCCCTCTTGATTTGTGTTTGTAGATTTAGGTGGAAGATATCTTGAAGATCTCTTAAGAGGAGAAAAATTGAAGTTGTCAAAGTTGCAAAAGTTGTCATTTCACAGAAAATCAATTATAAAATTTACTTCCGACACTATGAACCTAAAACTTGGTAAATATAAGAGATTCAGATCTATTGCAGAGGCTCCCAAAAGCTATAGAAAAACCCTAAACCAAGACCCATTCGCCCCTGGGCGAATGAGTCCTAGATCAGCTTTAGAAAAGCACTTTTGCTGATTAGTACACACCTTCTTACCTCTCTCAGATCTACAATTTTATTTTTGGTTCCATTAGAATTGAGCTTAATCTATTATATGCACTTTGTAGATTGCATTTTGGAGTTAGTTTTCTATTTTTAATCTTTCCCCCCAAAGTGTTGTTTAATCAGGACCCCTGTCCTTGCAAAAAAAGGAAATCAGTAGATTCACACTTTGACTTGACTCACCTCAAGGTTGATAGTCCTCTCATTGTGTGGATCTCATTCCTAATGAATTAAAGAAAAACAGGTCCATAATTGAGGTCCATCGACCCTATTTTGATCCCCTCACCTATATTTCACCTTTTCATTTTGGTGAACCCAACTTTGATCATTGCAATTTTCTAATTTTGGAGTCCATTTTCACCCTAGATTTAGATCTTGCATTCATTTGCATTGAATTGCATTGAATTGAGTCTCATTTAGGGTTGTTTAGTTTGCATTAACTTTTCATTTCATTTAAAGGTTTTAGGATTGCATCTTTGCATTCTTCAAATCTAAAAAATACAAAAAAATCAGTCATTTTGAAAATAATTTACATAGCATTACACAATCATTCACTTGCATTTGAAAGTTGAAAAAAAATTACATATCAAATTAAGTCTCCTAGTTTGTCAAATTTTCATATTTTGCATTTACATTCAACCTTAATTACACAAAAAATTCAAACTATAACTTACTATTTTTAATCAGAATATGGAAATCACTGGAATCAACTTAGAAATTTGTAAAAACATTTTTAAAAACCCTAACCTAGGACCCATTTTCCCTTGGGAGAATGAGTCCCTGATCAGGGTCATTTCTTGATTTTATGGGCATTAAAACATTTCTTTCTGCATTCTATTTTGTTGTTTTTAGTTTAGATAATTTATGTTAAGTGAAATTGATCATATTTAGCTTCATTTGATAAAATTAGTGCATTGTGTAATTTCAAAATTGCATTTACAAGACATCATTTTTAGGTTTTTGCATAGAGAAATAAAAAAATTACCTTGTTTAGAATATTAAAATTGCATCTACAAATTTGCATTGCACTTTACATCCTATGTTACTACATTTCATTTCACCTTCTTTCCATTTTGGGTGTGTACTGAGTTTGTGAAACTTGTATGAGCTTTACAACTTGGTGTCCTATTAGCAATACTGTTGTGAGACATAGTTCAAGACTCATGTCATCCCACTATTCACCATTCGTCGTGGATATTGGGTTCTCCAACTCTTTCACTAATAGTGTTGATAATCAACCCTCTATGGATCATAATCTTCATACCTTAGTTCCGATGACATCCCTACCTACAAAAAATGTCCATGATGTTGCTAATATCCTACAAGAAAACATAAGAAGGATTGATGAAGAAATAGAAAAATTGCAAAACTTTGTGAATTCTCAAAATGTTGATAATAGTGTCATTCCTACTTTAGATAATGTGAGGAAAATGCTTGAAACTAAACATGGAATAGAGATTGTGCAAAGTATAGCTCATAGCGTTGATAAGAACATCCCTACCATGACTAGTTGTGCTCAATATTTTGGGTATACTCAAATTCAAGGTTGAAATTCAATTCCTCCTTCCACAACCCTTCCCTCTATTCCTACATACACTAGTACTCATGCTACCACAACCATTCAACCTACTAGCAATGTCAACACTTAGGTATTTCCACTGGGAATCCCTCTACCTTTGTGCATTCAAATCTCATATCTCCTCAACCATCCCCCCTCACAAACCTACAACTCACTTTCCCTCTACAAACATACACCACTCCACCTTATTCACCTCCATCTCATAATACCAACAATGATCTAATCCTTAACACACTTTTGCAAAACATGTCATCCCTTCAACAAAAAATCACCACCTTAAACCAAAAAAACTATGGCCAATCATCACAATACATCAAAACCAATCCCTTATCCTTGGAGATATTGAGAACACAAATGCCACAAGGTATAGAGGTTCCTAAGTTTGAGAAATATGGTGGGAAAGGAGATCCTGTTAGCCATGTTTCCACTTAAAAATCCTTATGTAGTGACTTCATTTTTGAAGATAAACTCTTGGCTAAGCTATTCCCTAGATCCTTGAAAGATGCTTCTTTAGAGTGGTTTTACTCCTTACCGAATAATTCAATTGGTTCATTCAATGAACCTTATTGATGCATTTTACAACCACTTCCAAATTCACATGGGTCCTTGTATGTCTTTATTTGTAATCTAATTGAAAACAAAACACAAAATGAAACATTATACTGAAAACTCAAACAAAGAAATAAAGATAGCTTTCAGAAGCGTTCCATCTTCCTCTATCTACAGTGATTTCTTTTGAAGCTTTTGCTCTCAGATTGTGTAAGCTCAGCTTCTCCAAATGGCAACCTGTAGAACGAGTATGCAAAAAGGAAATTCTATTCTATCCTGTATGCTGATGGAATGAAATTGCTGACGGATATGGACAGGGGCTGTGGATTATGCACAGGGGCTGTGAATGAAAGATGTCATGATTCTATGCTATATTATTATGATTCTATGCTATGAAAATACTGTAAATGCTATGAATGCTATGAATGCTTACAATTTGACTATAATTTACTTGCTTAAAACTTCTATATGATTTGGAGTTCCCGGCAGTCATATTTATAGATTTTTGCAGGCACAATCCCGGCTGGCAAGAATCTACGGCTGTGAGATTGTCTGGTAGGTTTGAATGGTGAAAGATGAAGAAGTTGAGAAGAAGATGGAAGAGGTTGAGAGGTTGGAGAGAAGGATGGATTCCTGTCTTCAACCCACGGGAACAAGCCTGCACAGAAACAGAGAAAATTTAATTTTTCTGTTTGGGCAGTTTGTTTCACGGGTGTTGAAGATAAATCCCAAAATTAATTAAATAAATAAATTTATTTAATTTGTAAAATCAATATAAGATTTTAATTAAATATTTTAGAATATTTAATCATGATGTGACTTTAGAAGAATATGAAATATTAGAAGAATTAATTAAATATTTTGGAATATTTAATTATAAATGATATTTAGAAGAAAAGAAAATATTTTAATCTTTATTTGAATAAGATATTCAAACTAAGATTATATGATAATTAATATAAATAAATCGTAATATTTATTTAATTAATTAAGAAATGAATACGAAAAGATGATTAAATAAACTTATTTATTTAATCAAAATAAAAGAATGAAGAAATATAAATAAATTATTTAAATTTATTTATACGCAGATAGAATTCGAAGATTTTAATTAAATATTAAAAATATTTAATTAACTACCAGACAATGTGATGTGACCATTTTTAGGTGTATACAGGTCCCAAGATGACCTTAGCTGACTTGATAACATGTAAACACAAGGATGATGAAAATCTCACTGATTTCATAGAACAATATCAAATGCTTTATTCACAAATAAACATTAAGGTTCTTGATGCCGACCTTCAAATTAGAATGTTTATTTCCAATTTGCAAGACAAAATTCAAACAAAGATTTAGATGGTGAGATTTCCTTCCTTCACAAAGTTGTGTACAACCCTTCGTGATTACCAAAATTTGGTTAGTAGTCATGAAGTGAAAACTCCCTCTAACCGTTCTGAAAAGTCTGAATCTACACCTCAAACCAACTACCAACCTTTCAAGAAACC
Organism: Sequoia sempervirens; assembly: GCA_007258455.2. NCBI lineage: Eukaryota > Viridiplantae > Streptophyta > Pinopsida > Cupressales > Cupressaceae > Sequoia > Sequoia sempervirens. Next base: position 16,895 of record VDFB02166929.1, read on the forward strand.
AAATAAGGGATTTCTACAACTTAATCGCCCTCAATCCAATCAAAATGTTAACACCCAAGTGGTTGCTATAAAGATGACAAAACCATATGCCTTCACAGATAGAAATAAACAATTTACACCTCTACCTAATACCCTTCATAATACCATGTTGCAACTCTTAAAGAATAATTTGATTTCCTTACATCCTATTAGAGCTCCTGATCCTACTAAGCCTTTACTTGCAAACTATAGACTAAATTCCTATTACCATTTCCATTGAAAAAATGGACTTGATATAGAACATTGCAAGCGTCTTAAACATCTTGTGCAAGACCTCATTGATTCTAATCATATCCTAATTGGAGGTGTTTATGATCAAGGTAATAAATCTATAACTCCTCCTAAGAATTTTTTTCAAATCTTTACCAATCCTATGCCTAATCATAATATCTCCTTTGTCAAAGCTAGTGAAACAAAGAATGATGTGATGAGTGTTGAAACATATGATGAAAACATGAAATACAATGAGAACAACCTTGTAGATAGTGTGATTGCATTTATTGATGCTAAACCTTGTAAGGGCCTAACTAAGATTCCGTTTGATTTTGCTTTCTCACAACAAGAAACACTTAAGCATGCACCCAATGGTCCTCTTTACATAGCTGGAAGAATCAATGAAAAGCCTACTAATGGGATATTAATTGATCCCACTTGTGTAGAGAATGTGATCATTAAAGAATTCCTATTTATGCATGAGATTTATCAAGATACATATGAGAAATTGAAAGCATGGATCAAAACACATAATGGTTTTTCTTTCCCTACGATTGGATCGATAAATCTCCCTCTAAAGGTTGGACCAAAAGAATTAAATTTCTCATTCACCATCATCCCATCGCCAGACCAATTAAGTGTGAAGTTAGGCTATCCATGGCTTCTCTCCATGAATGTCATCTTGTCGGTTGTGCCTAAATGTTTAAAGTTTCCATTTGGAAATGTGATATTTATTGTGCATCATAGTGGCTTTAATCTTATGTCTTCCCATGGGAACTTTTCATTGGATTTATTTTGGATCGAGCCTATTGAACCTATTCGACCCTATGAGGACTTTTTTTTCAAATCCTATCAAAAGTTTAAGGAAAAACGCATAGCAAAATTATCCCTTAGTAATATGCCTCAACCCACGATTGAGCCTCCTATCTTCGATGAGACCATGATTGAACCAAAATCCCTTATGACTAACCATGGCCAGCCTCTGACAAATCCTTTACCTATTTCTTATAAGAGACCATGAGATGATCAAACAAATCCTGTTGTGCCTCTTAAAGTCAAACAAGTATACAAAGCTAAAGAGAAAGTGGTTGAACAACCTCCCATGGTTTCTTCCATTCATCCCTTAAGGGAAGAAAAGAAACCTATGGTTGATAAACCCGATCTTAAACAAACACAACTTAAGAACCACATGAAAAGAAAGTGAATTGCTAGAGAGCATAGGCGTAAACGTCGTGCTATCACTCATTCGTTACAAGGAAAAGAAGAAAAGAGTGACATAGAAAATAATAATCCAAACTTGTCTCTAGCAGTGCATAATACCTCTCCACCCTCGCCACAACATAAACAACAAAAAAATTCTATGGATATTGTCATTAGACCTCCCGTTCTGATTAATCTAGATGATGACATTGAAAATTGTACCATTGATGAAGAAGTGTATAATGAGCTAAATCTAATGTTTTCCTATTCTATGAGCTTAAAAGATGATCCTCCTAATAAAAGTGTTGAACATGGTGCTTGTCTTAGTTTGACATTTGATGTTGTCCCTTTGGTTAGTTGTCTGCCTTCCGTATATTGAACAAAATTGGGATGCACACGACCTACTATAGGTTGACTCGCATGTTTCTTACTCATTTTTTTCTTTTTTTCTTCTTTTTCATGTTTCTTTGTGTATTGCATGTGTGTAATATGATCCCCCATACTGTTTTGTTTGATGTATCTCTGTCTTCATGTGCATTCCTCTATTTATACCTACATTCTTCTATGTCATAAACATTTATCTTTTCATTTGTATTGTGTTTTCCTTTTGGGTATGACACAAGGCGTCGACACATTTAGGTCTCTTGCATGTTGACCCAAAATATTTTTCTTTGTTTTCGCTCTCTATGTGTCATTCTTCCTACTCTGTGAGTACTTGGGGAATGATGATGTTTCTGAGCTCTATAATCACATTGTAGCAAAGATATATTAACCCCAAACCCGTAGATCCCTTATGTGTTTTTGGGGGAGACCCCTTAATCTTTTTCTTGATGTTGTTTCATTTGGGAACATATGACTTGGCATATGGATTTTCGAATAATCTCCCATGTCTTCTTCATTGGCTACTTTAAAGAAAACTAATCACAATAACGATGTAGCAATTGCTTTAAAATGGGGGTATACATTGACACTCATGTTTCATTATGTGATTTTCTTTCTTCTTGTGATGCATCCTTTTCTTGGTGGTGTCATTGGGTTTGATGTCCTCCAAGAGTGTAATATTTCTTACCGTATGACTTTCCTCTTAGTGGTGATGCTACGTGTTGCATTCCCTAAGTTGTGATTCTCTTATCCTAGATTTATCCTCTCTTGGAGAAATTAGGCACAATGATCCCTAAGAAGAGACCTTACATGAATTAAGCAAAGTCCACTTGAACAAATATTTATTTGTATTTTTGTTCAAAGTGTTTAGCATAATACATCTTTTTAACCTTGTGAAGCTCGAATCCTTAGTGTGTGTGGTGCCCTATCAGATTTGTTAGAGGGATAGTTTTGGTATGTGTATAGGAGCGAATTTGCACCCCTTGTGTAAATTCCACTTTTGCATCCCCTCACCTTAGAAAATCAAACCTGAAGGAAAAATTCCACATCATTCACTTGCCTTCCATCCACTTAGCGTGTGTTGTGTGTGTTGATGGGGGAATTTTTGTTAGAGAAATGAGTGAAGTGCGCAGATGTCTATGTGGTGCACTACTGTCTCTGATAGATTCATGCCTCTAGAGTTCACAGGGATGTTACACTCCTCATTGGGGATGAATTGTAATGCCTCTGTGTGACCAACCAACCCAAAAATGGCTCCTTCTCTTCCATTCTGGTCTTCAAAGGCATTCATTTCACAATAACTTCATCCTCTACACACTCATTCATTCATTATCCCAATATCTTCTAGCAATCTATCACATTCTCTTAAGCGCATTTCACGACTCTATTGAACATTGTAGCAAGTAAGCTTGTTACTCCATCAATTCCATCCTTGTATGTGTGGTGCTACCATAGAAGCTGTGAGTTTGGAGTCTTGCGAGACCTCCCTTAGTCATTACTATGGCCATGTCAACTTTTCCAAGATTGTTGCTTGCATTCTCCCTTCATCGACCTTGAGAGCCTTTGGGTGGAGGTGGTATCACTTCACTTTCCTTTTGTGGTTTGATAAAGTAGCATAGCATTTTTTGTAGTGTTTAAATACTTTCCTTTCTATTTCCTTTATCGTACTTTCTACTTCATGGCTTTTTTGGCTGTCCATGGAGGTGGAAACAACAAAGTGGGGGTTTGACTAAGGCAAACCCTTATACAATCCACAATTTTCCCCCTCTTGCTTGTGTATAGGTGAACATGTGTGTGGAGCTCATTGGAAAACTAGAGCTTTAGTGAGTTGATAGTCATGACCCTTGTCTTTATTTACTTGCTTTATCATTTATGTGGTTACTTTTCATACTTCATAATTCTGTTTATTTCATTAAAACTAGCTAGCTAGGCAGTTAGTAGGTTTTCTAGTGTTTTATACTGTACTTTACATTTTCTAGCCATACGGATGCCAGTACACTAGAGAGACACCGACATGTCGTGTTGTTGTCCCAGACTTGCGCTACCATCCTTGAACAAAGAGCTGCTTGAGGTGTAGTTGGAACTCCGAAAACTGGCTCGTCTAGCCCCGTTTAGACTTTCAAATCTATAGAGTGACATAAGCACTTGAGAGTTCTCTTCATTCTTGATTCTTGTCCTAAACACCCATTAGCTTGAGGTAAGTTAGGAAACCCTTCGCTCTCAGCTCTCCATGACCTGGAGCCTTGGTGTGGTTGGTCCCCCTCTCTTACATTTTTGGTGAACCCAACATGAACCATTTTGGTTCCATTTAGCGGTGTTGAAGGGACCTTTTCTCATATCCTAGGAGCATTGTAGGTGTGAGTATTGTGAGGCGTTTCACCTTACAACCCAACCTGCAACCCTTAGTAGGCATAGTTGGAAGGTTTCGTAGGCATTGCAAAATGGAGCCTTAGTTGGGTCATTGTCCAATTGTGAACCTTTGGGGGCTCTGTGAAGGTGTTGTTTAGTGTACGTGATGACTTCCTTTTTGCATCTACCTATCCCTTCCATGCAGTCTACGAGTAGTTCTCCTGGTACAACTTTTACCTCATAGGACCTACCAATGGGTTATAACAAAGAGCTATCTCCTCTTTACATCCCCACACAAATCAACTGAAACATTATAACATGTGTTCTTTTTGACTCAACTTGTCATGTGAATATCATAATTGGGGAGATTATGTTGATCAATTTCTTACATAAAGATGGGTACGATGCACTTGAAAGTACCATCCGTACACATAAAAAACTTTCCATACCTCCCCTTGGTAGCATCACCTTGTCGATCCTTGTTGGACCCAAGTAAACTTTCTTTTTGACATAATTCTAGGGTCTGAACTCTTCAAGGTGAAACTGGGTATCCCTTGGTTGGTTTCTATAAATGTAGTTCCCCCAGTCATGTATAAATGTTTGAAATTTATCCATGAGGGTTCAATGCATGTAATCCATGACACTGGCTATAAACCGCCGGTTGCGCATGGTAGCTATTCTTTTTCTCACTTTTGGCCTGCACCTGTTGGTCCAATTTCGCCAAGGATGACCTCTTGTACCAAACCTATGAGAAGTACAAGAAAGGGCACTTAACACCTAAGGTGAGGTACCCTCCATCTCCTTATGTTGTCTCACATAGGGCTTGTTTGAAAGATGATAGTGATACCACCATAGCCCATAGAAGGGAAGAAGGGAAGTGTTATCAAGGTTCCTCTTCCTCCTCTTCTACTGTCTAGCCTGTCACTTCCCCTCGACCTACTATGGTGTCATCAGATTTTGCTTCGTGTTTGCAGGAGAACCCTATGGTTCCTGCTTGGTGAAAGCCCAACCATTCTGCATTCAAACTTCCTATTTTTCCCATGATGCCTAGGCCCATTTTATATGGTAGAGGGAAGGGTCCCCGTAGGGAATCCTCTATGTCTCAGCCTCCACAGCCTCCTACCGCTCTTTCCCCCAAGGTAGTGAATGGGAAGAGGCCCACTGCTGAGGCGCTAGAGACAACTGCCCCCGCTGTTATTCCAACCTCTTCTCAACCTCTTCCTCCCGCTCCTGTCCAGGAGTCTCTCCCTCTGCCAAAGACGGCCGTGATGGACACTCCTATGGCTGAGAACAATCCTTCTATTCCATCTCAGCTTCTGGTCTCTAGCTTCCAGAGTCGTAGAAACTGCCTTGTGCGTGAGCGCAAGTGTTGACAAAAGGCTCTAGTAGTTGAGTAGGCCATTTTTCAAATGAAGTGGAATTGCCCACCCCTATTTTAGGGTCTCCTTTTGTGTCCTTTCCCATCCCCTCTACGTCTATTCAGTTAGCCCCAATGTTTCTTTCGACTCCTACTACAAGCGTAACTACCCTTGACCCTAAAAGAGTGCAAGTTTTTATTGCTCCCTTAGTCAAGCCAACCCTTTGTTGGAAATATGTGTCTCAATCTCACAGGATGAAACCTCTGAAAGAGCCAAGCTGGTGTGACATCCATATTGTCTGGCCGACTAGCAACTTTGGAACCTTGTGAAAAGTTCTGGTCACTGAGACCTTGTTGATGTCTTGCCGACTGGAGCTATCGCTATGACTCGTTGTGTTCGGTGTAACCCTTTGCCGAGTGGGTTGGTCTGGCCGACACACCATTCTTATCGGATATCAGGGAGACTCTAGGTGACAAGCAGTGTTGGGGAGATTCATAGTGACTGGAGTCATCAGAGTAACTCATATGCTTCGGTATGAAGTCTTATCAATATGGAAAGTCTCGCCGATAGTGATGCACTCGGAGTCATCGGAGTAACACGTAAGGGTTCGGTAAGAACTCTTGGCGATGGGTGTTTGTCTCATCGATGCTGTGGGCTGTCTTCGGTATAACTCTTGTCAAAATTTGATCTTGGGGTGACTTGAAGATTTCAGTAAGAACTCTCAGCGACAGCGATAAGTCTTGCTGACAATGCAACATGTGTTTGTTATCGAATGTCTTCGGTATGACTCCTGGCGAAAGGTGGTCTCGGGGTAACATGGAGGTTTCAGTATGAAGTCTTAGTGACAAATGAAGTCTCACCGACAGTGGAACATTTTGGTATGACTAGAAGGCTCGGTGTGATCTCTTGGTGAGTAGCGATAGTCTCACCGATGGCAATGCTGAGGTCGATGTGACTTGTGAACATCGGTATGATGTCTCATCGAATAGCGATTGTCTCGCCGATGAGAATGCTGAGGTCGATGTGACTTGTGAACTCGGTGTAACATCTTGCCAATGGTCAGGACTCTTGGTGATAACTACAATCATTCTTGTGGCATTAGGGAGACATGGTTAGTGTCTCACCGACATGTGACACAGGTTGAACACCTTTGACCTAGTGATGACTATCCTACGTGGTGAGTCTACGACCAATCAGAGAAGCCGAATGGGAATTGTTGGAAGTTAGACTGTTGTGTCCATTACTGAGAGGAAGATCGACATACCATGGGTGTCATGGATATACTCAGGAATTGTAGATGTTGTTTGGTTTGAGAGTGGGATGAATAGTTGGATGAATAGCTTGATGAGTGATCAGTGAATTCAATTCTGAGAGCATTGAATCTTGAATGTTCTGTACAAGGTTGATCAAGGATTATGCTATTGTAAATTGACATCAGAAAGATAAGTCTGATCTCTATATGTAATTTCCATTACTGTAATACAAAGGGGCTTTTCTTGGTGTGGTGGGTTTTTCTCTCGTAAGGGTTTTCCCACGTAAATCTGGTGTTCATCTGTGTATGTTATATTCTCTATTTCTGTTATCTCTTTGAAGTGTATCTTAATTGGACTGTAATTGAAAATTTAAAAGTATCTCTGCATTCTTCCCTGAGGTTTTGACGTTAGGAGAGTTAGTTCCACACCTTAGCTTTCCTTACAAGTGGTATCAAAGCCTGGCCAGTTGTGTTATCCTTGTGGGTACATTGGGTTTTTTGTGTCAATTTCTGTTCAGTGGGAGTCTTGTAGAAGTTTGGTAATTCAAATTATAGGTTAAGATGGTAAGCACGTCAGGAAAGATTGAAATTGAGAAATTCAATGGCAACAATTTTGAGTTGTGGAAACTTAAAATGGGAGATTTGTTGGTTGATCATGATCTTTGGATTGCTGTGTCTGGAATGAAGCCTATAGGTATGAAGCAAGAAGATTGGGACCTTGCAGATAGAAAATCAAAGGGGCTGATAAGGCTCTATTTAACAGACTTTGTTCTTCTGAATGTTCATGAAGAAAAGACTACATCTTCCGTGTGGAAAAGATTGGAAGCTATTTATCAGGGCAAGTCCTTGGTGAATAAATTGTTCTTGAGGAAGAAGCTATACTCTTTGAGAATGTAGGAAGGAGGATCTGTTGCTGATCATTTGAGCACATTCAACATGTTGATTGCATAGTCAACATCTGTGGGTGTGAAGATTGATGAAGAGGATCGCTATATGCTTTTATTGTGTTCTTTGCCAGATTCTTGGGATCACCTAGTGATGGCTATTGGGAGTACAACATCCACTTTTAATATGGAAGATGTTGTTGCTTCTTTGTTATCAGAGGAGATGAGAAGGAAATCTTCTCAGATGGCGAAAGAGGCTCTTGCTATTAGAGGCAGATCAAAAGATAAAGGCAAGAAGAAGGACAAGAAGTCCAAATCAAAATCAGAGGGGAGATCAAAGTCTCCTAGCAAGAAGTCCAAGGTGAAGTATTGGAATTGTGGGAAACCTAGTCATGTCCAAAAGGATTGTAAAGAGGAGAAAAATAAGAAGAAGTATTCTTCTAGAAATGATTCTTCTCAGAGTGATGCATACGCCTTCATTGTAGCCTTGGCTACACAGGCATCAGATGATGTCTGGATGATTGATTCTGGAGCATCTTTCCACATGACATCTCATAGAGACTAGTTCACAAGGTATGAAAACTACGATGGTGGAAAGGTGTATTTGGCAAGTGATTCATCTTTGGAAATTATTGGCCGTGGAAGAGTCATAATTCAATTCCCTGATGGAAGAGTGAAGGGAATCAATGATGTAATGCATATACCAGGTCTGGATCAAAATCTACTTTCTGTTAGTAAGCTGAATGATATTGGAGTGCAAGTCACGTTCTCTGGAAATGGTTGCAAGATGACTAGAGGCTCTATGGTGCTAGCAAGAGGTGCTCGTGTTGGTACCTTGTATAAGCTTGATGCACATGTTGTGCAATGCAATAGTGTCTCTGCCAAGTCACAAAAAGCTACTCATGGGGGAAAAGAGGAAAATGTTCCTGATAGTGTAAACTCTATGGAAGTTAAACTTCCAGTAGAAAAGACTATGCTATGGAATCATAGGCTAGGCCACATTGGAGAGAAAGGTTTAAAAACCTTGAAGAATAAAAACCTGGTTGAGGGGCTTGAAGATTTTAACCTCGAATTCAAGTTTTGTGAACATTGTATATATGGTAAATAGCACCGTGTTTCATTTTACTCTAGTCCTCACAAATCTTCTGGTTTGCTTGATTATATACATTTTGATGTTTTTGGTCTAGTGAATGTTCCTTCTTTGTCTAAGTCAAGGTACTATGTATCGTTCATTGATGATTATTCGAGAACATTTGTTTATTTTTTGAAAAGTAAATCAGAAGTGTTCAGTCGGTTTAAGGAATTTAAGAACCTTGTAGAAAATCAGACTGGAAGAAAAATAAAATGTTTAAGGACTGATAATGGCAGTGAATTTTGTTCTAACAATTTTAAGAGGTACTGTAAAGATCATGTGATTAAAAGACATAAAACTACACCTTATACTCTACAGCAAAATGGAGTTGCAGAAAGGTTCAACAGGACAATGATGGAAAGAGCACAAAGTATGCTGAGCAGTGCTAGCTTGGAGGAGAAGTTCTGGGCTGAGGTAGTTGCTACAACATGTTACTTGATAAACCTTTCTCTGAATTATACTCTTGTTGAGAAAACACCTTTGGAAGCATGGTCTGGTAGGAAGCCCTCTCTGAGACACATTCAAGTTTTTGGCTATGAGGCATATGTACATGTGCCATATGAGAAAAGATCTAAATTGGAGAACAAGGTTGTCAAATGTATTTTTATTGGTTATAGTGCTGACATAAAAGGATACAAGCTTTGGAATCCTGATACGGAGAAGGTTCTGTACAACGAAGTGTTATCTTTCATGAGTGAGCCTTCTACCTTGGATCGCAGTTAGAGACAAAATCAAAAAACAAAAAGGATGTAGTTGAAATTCCTCCGACACTAGATAAAGAGGAATTAAAAATTCAAAATGTACCTAAAACTGAGGAGAGCTCAAGTAGTTTGAGAGTTCGATGAAGAAGAACAACCTCACCTCCAAGTGAGGAGGTCAACTCGTGAAAGAAAGCAACCTGATAGGTATGGGTTCTCTTTGATAGATTCTACTTGTGCCTATGCTTTAATTTCTAGCACTGATGAGCCTAGGACTATGAAAGATGCATTTAGAATGTCTGATTCAAACTCTTGGTTGGAAGCCATGAATGAAGAAATGGCATCATTAGAAAATAATGATACTTGGAGTTTGGTGCCCTTGCATAAAGGTAGAAAAGCTATGGGTTGCAAATGGGTATTTAAAAAGAAAATAGGTCTGGATGGCAGTGTGGAAAAATACAAGGCAAGGGTGGTTGTGAAGGGTTATTCCCAGGTAGAGGGAATTGATTATGGATAATTTTTTTCTCCTGCAGCTAAGCTAACATCTATCATATTTCTTTTGTCACTTGCAATAGCGTATGACTTAGAGATTGAATAGATAGATGTGAAGACAACATTTCTTCATGGTGATCTTGAAGAAGAGGTTTATATGTCCCAGCTTGAGCACTTAATGTAAATAAAATATATTCTCAACAAAGTATGAATAAAAACTAAATTAAAACGTAGAGCTAATAACTTACATATTCTTAGTTGATATAGTGAAATGTTATTCAGGAGCACTTCAAAATAACGCAAAAGCATTGCACATTATCCATGAATAATCATAATTTAATTTAGATTGCTACAATAATAACCAATCTTTATAACAAATGATAGAAAAGGTCAACAATAATGAACATGGATATTTTCAATATCCTGATTTAATAGCGATAAAACTTGTGCATGGAACACTTCCACTATGCGTTAGGCCACAGATATGCCCAATCACTAATGGGAACACCACTACAACATGGAAATCCCATCTCAACTCTACTAATCCAGATGATAGAGATTTCATTCATATAGCTGAAAGCAATTTTAAAAGAGTAAAGCAAGCTGATTATTCATCTATAATAGGTTGATATATTAAATCTGCTCAAATATGAAATATGTACTAGGTGCATGGAAATCCTTCAAACCATCTAAAAATCTCAGACATGCTACACTACCATATGCACCGCCCCTCTAACAACTTATTATCAATGCAATAGTTTTACAAATTCAAAGCATAGACCTCTCCTCTCTTTTTATCATTTAGTTTTCTCATGCAAATTATTATTTTTAACTCCAATCCTTGATTAGAATTGAGCTTAAATTACTCATGCCATTTCATGATTTCATGCAATCCTTGATTCTTGAATTTATTTTATTAAATTTTATAACTTATTTAATATAAGTTTTAATTTTTATTTAAAATTTAATTAATTAATTTTATTTTTTTCCTTTAATTTAATATTCATGTAATTTAATTTTAAAATTATTTATATATTTTATTAACAAGATTTTCATATACTTATTTATTTTTATATATAAATAATAATATTATATTATTATACTATTATTTATATATATAATTTATACAACTTTATTATAAATAAAATCTTTTATTTTTCCAATCAATCATTTTAACTTTTGAAAACAAAATATCATATGACATATTTTTAATTTCCCAAATCATTTAACTTTCACAATATTATAGACATAAAACTTAATCATTAGTTAAATCATAACACACAAAGCAATGGAATAACCATAAGAACACAATGCACTCATATCATAAACAATGCAAGATGGATGCAATTACCTGAATGTGTGTGCATTAGGTTTCCATCATACTAATCAATTATCAAGCGACTAGGATACTTCTACCTCAACCATGTTCTTGCCTTCAACACATTCCTACACTCATTCGCACTCAAGTTTATGTCATTAGGTTAGTCCAAAATCATAGCCAAAGCATGTGCAAATAACATTTCATCTCCATTTTCACTTTAAATTTTAAGAATTTAAGTATGACATCTAATTTAAAAACACATTTAAAACCATAATCAAACAATCATAAGATAATCAACTAACAGTCTAAACCAGTTCTGTTTATAAAGTTTATGCAAGGAAAAATGAGATGTGACATCTTATGGTGAAGTAATGTTCATTTCATTTCAATATTTTATGTTGATCTAAGATAGGTTTATTAAGCATGTTAAAGTGGTTATTTTCCCATGACAAAGAAGATGAATATCTCAATGGTTTTCCATATTAAGACAAATTAATTTTAAAATTTGTTTATAATCATAGATATCCACATTGTTTTGGTCTATGTCTTGAATCTAATACATTTTATTATTGGATTAGAGATTGGAATTTTCTAATAATTTCCCAAAAATTTCTCATCTCTTGGATTTCTTGTGTAATGTTGATTGGTTTGACATTGCTTGACATGTGGGTTGAATGTATATGGTTATATGAATGCATGTTTTTTTGGTTGAGGTATGTATTGGTAATGTGATGTAGGAATGTGAGTTGATAGTTGATTTTTTTATTGTTGGGGGAAATTTGGGTTAATATATTAATAGTGAGTTGGGTCAGAAGTATGTGTAATGTATGTGGTATGTTGTGGGAGAGATGTTTGTGAAATATTGAAGGGTGGGAGATAAGTTTTTGTGATGTTGAGGGGTGGGTTGAATGTTTGTTGAATACAATTTGTGGATTGGTTTAAAGGTGGTTAAGGTGTGGAGGGGTGAGTACTTCCATTTAACTACTCTTGAATGCATGGTGACTCTAAGTTGTATTGAAGGGTTAATTTTAATTAGTTGTGAGATGGGAATGTATTGTTGTATATTTTGTGCATATGGATTGTTAAGGTTAAATGATAGAATAAAGGGATGTGATCCCCATATGTTATCTAATTGGTTGGTAGCAGTTGTGGTTGTTGTGGGTATGAGTTGAGTTATGCCTAAGTTTGGTGGAAGCTTAGCCTCATTTCAGATTAATTCTAATAAGAAGTGATCTTGGTCTACCTTGATGATCCTATCGATAAGTTATTTGTTTTGGGGATTTTGTGTAAATTATTGTGTACTTGGTGAATGTTTTGGTTATTGTACACGGATTTCATCTATAATTTATTTTGGAGGGGATTTTGATGTATATATATTTTCTCCTTGTGATGTATCATTCATAAAGTCAAGAGGAAAATCCATTGTGTAAGTATTGGAATCCATTAATATTTTAGTTTGAGACCTTGAGATTAGAATACAATTGTGGACCTAGTTGTTTCTTTTATGGTATAAGGATGTTTATTTTATGTTGGAGTGGAGGATGTTTGAATTTATGAGGTTGGACTAAGGGTGTTTATGTTTCATGTATGGTGTAGTTTATTTTTAAGGTTCTAATGTTTTTGTAGGTTTGGGTGGTTTAGATATTCAAAAGGTTGGATGTGTATGATGATTCAGATGTTGTAGAACTTGGAAAGTTTTAGAATTTAGTCTATGTTTTTATTTTTATAATACTTGATGTTTATAGAATACTAAGGGATGATAATGGATGAAAAAATCAAAGTTTAATTAAGTAAATATAGACCCCCTAATGATTGGATGATTTTAGGATTTTATCATTTCCTTAATTAAGATATGAAAGTTCCTAAGAAAAAATTGGACAAGGACTTTGGAGTCCACTAACTTAGGAATTACCAAGTTCCTAAGCTAATTCATCCAAGTTTTATTAGGGATAACTTAATATACTACTTATGGTAGGCAATTTATTAAGAAATATATAAGATAGAGATCGAGGATAAAAGGATCTAGATTTTACTTTAATCAAATTTGATTTTGTTTTGGTGTATGTTTTTTGGATTATATTTTATTTTAAATTTGGATTGATAATGGATGGATAAATTGGATGAAAGATTATGTATAGAATATTTTTGGATGTTTATCTATAGTTTAAGTCCATGGTGAAGGTTATGTCTATTAATGTGAATGATGATTTGGGAATAATTTTAGACATCTATGAATTTCTGGGGATGATTATGAGGTTTGGGAAAAAATTTGAGGTGAAGTATTGTGACTATGGTTCTAAGTGAGGGCTTGGGAAATATTTTATATGTCTATGGAAGTTTATGGAGGTTTAATCTAGATTTAAATTAGACCATGGTTGATAGAAGTCTAAATAAGATGGGTGAAGGAAGGTGTCTATGGTTAGTGAAAGGTTAAATATGGATGGATGAAAAATGTTTAATATAGTTAAATGACTATGCTAGGACTATCTAGGGTTTCCAATATCAAGGTTGTTGTCTTCAAAGTTGGCTATTTTAGTTTTAGGAGTCTAGACTTGGTCTATTTTTATGTGGTAATGAAAGGGAAGAACATAAGAAAAAGGTGTTGAATGACGTAAGTATAGATTGATAGGTCAAATGCACTAAAATTTGTAGGTATTAAAAGGATGGATCACAAGCATAGACCAATAGGGTGGAAGAATTGACAAGCCTAGGTGTTTAAATTATATAGCGTAGGAACCAAAACAAGTGTAGTCATAAATTGATAAGGTGGAATTACCATCTAATGTAGGCATTGGAATGATAGAGTGTGGGTGTCAAAACAAGCATAGGTGTAAAATATTATGGTGAAAGCATCAAAAAGATTAGGCATTAAAATGATAGAGCACAAGTGTCATAATAACCATAAGTGTAGACTGTCAGGTCAAAAGTACACAATTTCTAAGATTGATAGATTAGATAATTTGACAAGAGAATTATTTAAACACAAATAAAAAATGGTTGAATTGAATTTTTAGAGTGTAAGGCTAAATATATTTTACTAGTTTAATACATGATGAAAACATACCAATAACTTGAGCACATTCCCTAAAATTATTCAAGTAGGTGGGTTAACTAGTGTGACCCCAATAGAAATTAATAAATTAATAATATCTACCTATGTATGGATAGCTAGGGTATTTAAGGTCATTTAACACCATTATACCCCAAAGTAAATTTATCTCAACACATGGAAGTACTTGTGAGTAAATTCAAGGTATTATACACATCCCCTACACCACACTAGAAATGCATAAAAGGTCTTATCTAGGATTTAAAAGCTCTCTAAGAGAGTCATCCAAATACCACAAGGATATGTGAGGGAAAATCCATGAATAATAAAATATCTACAAGTGTGGGTTAGGAGCTAGAAAAATCTCATACTACCCCTTCACCTTGTTGTAGTGCAATTAACACTGAGAGGGGGGAGGGTGAATCAGTGTTAACACCAAATTAACTCTTTTTGAAAATTTTTAATGATTACTAGATTACAATCAAACTTGTGCTATAAAAATGAAATGAACAAGTGGAGAACTTAACACATATAGAGAATAACACAATTTTTTTCTTGAGTGGAAACCCTCCTAGGGAATAAAACCACTCGAACTTGTTGGCCTCACTGGCCTTATCTAAAAAATATTCTCTGTATAAAGCCTCACTGGCTGATTTGTCTCATTGACAATAAGGCTATCTCACTGATAGTCTTATGAAATGTACAAATATGAAGTAATTTAAATATAGAGTTGATCTCTATTTCACTAATCACATACTCTATTCTATCATGACCTTAGAATCAGAGTTACAATGTTTCAAGCTTCAAAAACCAATATATATTGATCTTCAGAAAAAAAAATATAATCCGTGCTTTCCAAAACCTCTCATACTCTCATCAGAACGAGCATTACAAATCATCATTTTTATATGTTCTCTGTTTTGAAACAGGATTAGGTAAATAAAGATTTTGTTTGAAACCTGTATGAGCAACTTCCACATGAAACTGAATCTACAACTACCTTTTTCCAAATGAAGGGTTACATTACTTACAATCAAAACCCTTTGAAAACTAAACAAGACCCAAACTGGCCAAGTAAACAATAAACAAATAATTAGCAAATACCCGTCACTTAATCTAATGGGTTGACAAAACAATCCCATCACATTAACACAACCAAACCCACAAACTAACAATGGGGTTTTACTTAACACAAGAAATTGCAAACAATCCCTTTTACAATAGATTCTTCTTCAACAAGTGCGAACAAAGACACAAACAAGTATTTGCTCACTAAGATTAAGGAAAAAAAAAACATGATTACTACATCTTTACAACAACTTCCACAATTTCAACTATACAACTGTGAGCAAAACAAAAGAACAAAATTTACTAAAGATTACCAGCCACAAAACTTCAAAACTAACAACCATAACATTAGAACAAAGACAATTACTAAAAGAGTATTTACAACACACTCTTATGTCTATCGGTTCTCAAATATCACTATGTAAAACAAAAAAAATGGAGAAGACTACACCTGGGTCGACAACAAAAAACCCCAAAAACACTTTTAGCCACAACTTGCCCACTTGATTGATGCCTGAGAAAAGTTCCTCTTACAACCATTTCATGATTAGGGTAAGTCAAAAACTTCATATGAAATGATAAAACTGTCAATGCTTAGCCAAGACTTTCAAAGTATTTCTCAAATCCAACATAATGATTTACAAATCCGATCATTTTGATGGGAAAGAATTCCCAATAAAGTCAAACAAAATAATTGTAGTGTTCTTTAATTAGCTCAATAACTAGGAACATGAATTCCTCTACTCAGGGATTGAACATCACAACTGGCAGTCATGACCTACTAAAGAACCTTATTTAATTATCAACCCAGGGACATAAACTTGAAATGGGACAGCACAAGATATGCACTAATCACCCTTCCATACATGCATGATTCCTAAAATTCCTTATACTGGAATTTAAGTACTGAAAACAACTTTACTGTTTAACTTTTCTTTGGAAATGAAAAACTCAAAAGATAACCTATTTTGCTCCTAGTGGCTGTAGGAACAGTTGACAGCTCTGTGTTTCTGCTAGCTGCAAGAATAGTCACATTAACTTCTATGAAGGAAAATGCAGCTATTCTAACTTGCAGAATAAAAGTATGGACAGTTCCCTAAGTGGGCCCCCTTAGGTAGTGCCAAAAGTAGACAACATATTAGATGAAAAACTTCATAAGCTTTATTGATTCAATGTAAACAAGTACATGGCACAATCTCTTGGCTAAATTTCTAAGACTGAAAGTGTGTTACAATAGCGATCTTCTTAGCCAGCCCCTTCTTTGAAGGAGAATGGGCTATTTATTGAAAACTGATCCTAACTACTAACCAACCTTCCCTTATAAAACGGGAGGCATTATTACATTTAACTAACTTAAGTAAAGAGGTGAATGACAATGCAAGAACTAAGTCAAATTGGTTTAGCAGTCTTAAAGCACCATCATCCTAGATTTATGCACCACCAAGATGCCTAGCCTAGATTTCTGGAACACTCTCCCTGCATGGCAGATGAGTTGAAACTGTCTCCTCATCTTTTGCTGTTGAACCAGTCTTTATGGATTTGGTCTTCAATTCTTCAAGTGGAAATTGAATTCCCTTCCTTCAATCATGGTACTTGCAAAATATCTCGCCATCTATTCCTGAGGAAGAAGGTTAGCTCAACATGTTCATCCTTTAAGAAAATCCATTACTTTATTCATTCATTCATTAAGTATTAAACTAAGGCAAACATTGTTTCAGATATGGATATAGGAAGTTTTGGTAGTGGAGGATGCATGAAAGTTTATGATCACAAAAAGCCATAAAGTATTTATCAGACTAATAAAACATTAAAGATAATAATCATGGGACTTCTTATGACAATATTACTCATCATATTTAAGTCATAAAAAGGTCTATATCCTATCTCATAAACAGACTGAATGTTTGTTTTAGTATAATAAAAACAACAAAGTATTTATAAAAGTATGATCAAAATGTGCCAAAGACTTGGCTCATCACTCCCCTCAACCAACTACTTGTTGGACCCTTCAGCAAGTATAGAATTCCTTCTTTTGGAAAACTCTCTCAGATTTGCACTTAGTTGTTGTCCACATTCGCCACCCTGGAAACTCCAAAAGTGAGCTTGCATTGCCTCCAGCCTTTGCCATCTATTATCTTCAGAACTTCTGTTATAAGTGCTATTATCCCCCTGTATAGCCAATAATGGCCATAGGAGAATAGGCGGCTGCTTAACCAAGGGTAACCAATTCTCCTTCTTTGTTCTAGCATTCCTCATGTACCTCTCTGCCCTTCTGGTTGTTGCATACAAGGTATTGGGAGTATATTTTTCTGCTTTCTTTAATTGAAATGAAAGATGCTCCCATCTGTTCTGAATGTGCAGGGTTGCAACATTAAAATCACTGTTTATAATTTGGGAGTATTGAGAAAATACCTCTTGTCTTAGAGGCTCAATCAGTGGCTTGGCTCTTTCATCTCTCCACAATTTCTTCCAATCAAAGTAAATACCCATTCCATTTCTAGATTCATTTCTTACAGACAATGGCATATTTACTTCATCATGCATATGGCTATCAAATTGTTCTCCTCTGCTTATTTCATTGGTGATCTAGGAGATTAGAGCACTGATATAAATATCACTGACATAACATAAGGGATTCCATTCCTTATCCTGGGATACAGCCAAATTATGCAGATAAAATTCACATAGGAGGTTCCTGATGTGCAGAGGTGAATCCCTGTATGCTTCATAAAATTCCTCAAGGGTATCCAAAGAAGGATTCTTACCTTTCCAGACTCTAATTAGTTGGAAGTTCAAATACAGCTCCTTGAGATACATTGCGTAGACAGGTGAAGGTACACGACATTGCATTAGTTGTGGAACCAACTCTACCAACTGGTTGAGAGTGTCATTAAAATTAGCAATTTCCAGATTCTTGTTCTGGATTATCCTTTGCAGTCTCTCAATTTCAAGTGCAGAGGCAGTCTACTGTTGTTGAAGTTCTTGAAAACATGCCATTCCTGCAGCAAAGTTTGTGACATGGAGTGGTGGTCTATGATTATAGCACACCGCAGGTGTCTCCTGTACTTCTTCAAACACATTCACCTTAACTTGCTCTTCTTCTGACGGAAACACAACTGGCTCTTCTTCCTTCTCATCATATTCCATATCTTCCTGTAGCTGCTCTGCAATGGTAGCCAACTTATTCAGGCCAGCCCCTTCAGGTATACTCACAACCTCCTCGATAACAGGTTCTTCTTCTCTCAGTTCAAGACTGGAAGGATC
>VDFB02166929.1:35694-53942 GCA_007258455.2 Sequoia sempervirens
CACAAAATTCATCATGATAATCACCTCTCTTAAACCTTACCAAGCATTGTTCATTCACCAAAACCTTACGGTCATCCTTCAACCAAGAAATTCTATATGGATGTGGGTGCCTTCTCCTTTGTATCTGTAACTTGTTCACCATTTCTTTTGAAATAAGATTGTTAATACTACCACCATCAACGATAACATCACAAACTTTACCTTCATACTTACATCGAATGTCAAACAAGCTCTTTCTTTGGTTTGGTTCCTTCTCTTCATTCAACAAGGCTCTTATGACAATAAGGGACTCACCCCTTTCAACATCTTCAGAATGTGATGACTAAGCATCTCCATCTACATGGGAAACTTGAGCATTACCCTCTGGTCTTTAGCTCGTCCTCCCTTGATGTTGAGGACACTCAAAGGCTCTATGTCCTTCTTCTCCACATTGAAGACATGTTCCACATAAGTCTCCTCTTCCTAGTCCTCATCCAGATCTTCCTCTACCTCTAGAATTCTGCTCAAATAAATTGTTTGAGCTTTCACGCCTTTCCTCTTTGTTGTCCTTTGTCTCTAATTTTTTGTTCATATTCTTTTTGTTGCACATAAATTTTACCTTTCCCTTTCTTCTTATTCTCAAACTTTCTATGTAGTATTTCTTCTACCTTCAATGCAAACTGATATGCATCCTCAATGGTGTATATTCTTACTAATGCCAACTCTTCTTGTATGCTAGGTTTCAAACCATTAAGATAATGACTACTTTCTCCTTATTCACTTCAGAATGTCCTATTCTAATAAGGAACTTGTGAAATTCCTCATTTTATTCCTTCACCATCCTTGTTCCTTGTCTCATATTATGCATCTTCTTGAGCAACTGCAACTCATAATCGACTGGGATAAACTGCTTCTTCAGTTTTTCCACCATTCTGTCCCATCTAGAAATTTTATCCTTCTCTTGTTTTCCTCTTTCAAGCTAAATCTCTTTCCACCATAGACTTGCATGAACTTTCAACTTTGTCTTTGTAAACCTCACTTGGTGAGGGTCTTCAATCTCCTCAAACTCAAAAAATTCCTCCATGTTGTTGATCCAATCGATCAACTCTTCAGGATTCAGACTTCCACTGAAAGTTGAAACGTCCATTTTAGGTTTCTTTCTAAGGCTGGATATTGTTCTCAGTAATCTCAATTCTCTAGGATCCATTTGATCATGTTATTCTTCCATTTCCTCTTTAATCTCATCTTCACCATCATCTCTTTCTTGATGCACTCCTCTCCTGCGAACCTCTTCCTGCAAGGTTTCTAATTGCCTTATGAGGTCTCTAATTTCATCTCTAAGAGGATCTCTTCCTCCACCGCCTCTACCTCTAACTCTACCATGCTAGGAATGTTTAGGAGGAATTTTGATCTCAACCCACACTCAAATGTCCTGCTGCAAACTGCCTCATGTTTGGCAATATGTTTATAGACTTAGGACAACTTGCTATGATACCAATCGATGAAGGGTACTCCCCTTACCGTATCAAACCCACAACAATGACTCAAGTTTGCACAACAAAAATGCAAGAAGAATAGAGATATTTTATTAATACTGAAATGGAATTTTTTTTTACAGAATTACATGGACTATTTGATTACATAACATCAGTCAATCATGCAAATCGGCCTTACACTTAGTTTGGTGATCTCATATCTCAGACCCTATTCCACCACTTCTTTCATGTATCCCCTCTATCTCTGACTATCTCTACATACCTATATTCCTCCTTTAGGTTGGCTTACATCTTAGTATTGCCATCGTCCAATGAACAACGAGATCACACAAGTAGTTTCCTAGTTATCAATAAAAAAAAATCTCCATTCAACCATTTCTTTTCTTGAATCATTTTCATCCTCTGATTGTTGATTTGTGAATTAGTTCCATTCACCCTATTGCTTGATATCTTCATATTTGAAACCGGATCGTCGATCTCTTCTCTTCGCCCCACAATCTAATGGTTCTTTTTTCATCTCGACATCTTTAAGACATGACCATTGGATTGATCTCCTTTAAATTTTTTCCATTGATCACTTTCGTTTTGGAACCATAGCCATCACATATTGCTACTTTACTTAGGGCATCATCATTCATTCCCACAATGTGAAGCATATTAGCAATCACCATTCCACCATCAATCATATAACCATCACAAATCGCAACTTCACTTAAGACTTCATCTTTCATTTATGTGATGTAAAGGAATACAACGATCACCATTAGATATATGCCCCTTTAATCTTTGTCATCCATTGCATATCACTATTTGTAAAGAGTACTCCCTTTTGTTCACGCGATGTGAAGAGATGCAATAATGTCCATTCGATCTTCATCAGGGGATCTTGACTGTTCATCGCTCATCATGAAAAGCATGTCTTCCTTTGAAGTCATAACCACGATACAAAGGACTAAAGTGAAAACTATAAGATTTCTTCCATTTAATCTCAACCATTTATCACATATCACGCAAACACTTCTATGCCAGAAACACCAAAG
This sequence comes from Sequoia sempervirens, assembly GCA_007258455.2. Classification (NCBI taxonomy): domain Eukaryota; kingdom Viridiplantae; phylum Streptophyta; class Pinopsida; order Cupressales; family Cupressaceae; genus Sequoia; species Sequoia sempervirens. Next base: position 38,210 of record VDFB02166929.1, read on the forward strand.
CATGATGCGAAAGAATAAGGTAATAGTTTTCAGTTCTTCATCACACTATCAACTAGGAGTGCTAGGAAAATGAGGTTGGTTACATAATGAGCACAATGGATTAAGTGACAACTTAAGCAATCAATTACCTGTGATGGACAGTCAACGAGGAATTAGAAAGCTCGACTAAACACCATGGTTGTTAAACCCTTAGGGTTTATTTGCAAATCCCTAATTTAGCCCTTATTGAAGAAGCGTAACATCATGAAAACAAAGCAAGATTAAAGCATTGACAAAGAAATTAAACTCAAATCATAATCTAAAGCTAAAAAACAAAGCACAAAGAAAGCATTTCCATAAACAAAGAGTGATCTCACCCAGTATCTACATACTTCCATGAATGACCTCAATTGTCCTCCATTTAAAATGCATTGATGACATTCTTGCCTTCAAATTTTTGATGTATGTGTGAAATTATAGCCACTGATTTGTATGTGATTATAGAAAAATATCGAAGATTAACAAGGTATCCAAAAGTCATACAATTTTAGGAGGAGAGACAATGATGAAAGCCAAATCAATTTATAGAAAATTGATCATTCGAATGAGAGGCTGAGATTGAAAGATAGATAGACGATTCAGATTAAAAGATTTGACATGCATTGGGATAAGTGTTAGTACTGATGTGAGTGATAAAACGTAAGAATAGAGATCAAGATTAAATGATGATTTAATCTCTAGTTGAAAGTATTCAAAAATTAGAAGAATAATGTTTGCATGAAAAGGATAAAGATAGAATAAAGAAAATGATATGTTCGAATGCATGCATAAATTAATTAATTAAATAAAGTTATTTAATTAATAAATGTGTATGCATAAAAGTCTTAACTAGATAACTAATTGGGTATGATAGAGTTTGTCGTGAAAACCGATCAGTCGATGCATCAGTCTTGGTGATTTAAATGAATCAGCCGAAGTGATGAATGAATAATTAGATAACTTAAGTGATTATTTAAATATAGAAGAATATGTCCAAAATAGGCTTTTATGAATTAAATGATTATTTAATTCAACATTCGACATTTAAGGATTAATTAAATAAATAGATTTATTTAATTGAGTGAAGAAAAGGTTAAATTAATAATTAAAGTATTAAAGTATTTATTTAATTCTAGTTGAAAATACAATAAAGATAAATTAAATAAGAATTTATTTAATTTAAGAAGGAGAATAATGTTAATTAGTGACGTAATTAAATAAAGAACATTTATTTAATTAATCCAGATAGAATAAAGATAATGTGAATTAATTAAATAATTAAAGTTATTTAATTAATAGAAGAATAAATGTTAAAGTGAATTAATTAAATAATTAAAAGTTATTTAATTAATAGAAGAGAAAGGACTTTAGAAAGTAATCAAATAATTAACATTATTTAATTGTGACCATGACAATACAAATTATGAAGAAATTGAAATCATATTTAGACCAAATTTCAAAGGTGTCTATAGAAACAACTCAGATTATTTTTGTCGATGCAAGATTGCTCTTCACCCTGGATACTCTTGCATCATCAATATAAGTGCCAAGTTAGTCAAACTTATGTGGTAGGACTATGCATTGAGTATACCCACACAAAATGGGAATTTTTCCCTTACATTTTCCCCCACTTTGGTGTGAATGTGAATCTACATGAGCAATCATACCAAACTAAAAAAAATAAATTTTGTCTAAGTGTAGCCCCACATATCCTCCTTAAAAAAATCATCTATGTATTTAACTTCACTCAATGCATGAAATGTAATAAACATTTATGCACAATACTATCCTTATGCATCTGTATACAATACTCACATACCACCATGCAACACATATCATGCAAATATGAGAGTCCTACACATGTTGAGGTCTAGTTGGACCATGTGTATGTGAGACATGGAGAATCCACATCCGTATGTTATGCTTTCGTATGTGTGAGACACCTAGTGGCCTTTGCACCATAAAACATGATCATCCAATTGGTACCATATGCATTTGACACACGGTGACATAAGTGCCACATGTCATTATAATACAACTAGCACCATATAGGTTTGTCAATTTTCATCACTCCATCCACATGACCAATGCACCATACATGCATGAAACTTGTCAGCATACTTATAAAGCCTTGTTGACAACCTACTTGTATAAATAATTTCTTTGTATATTTTGTAAAGTAGAATAGGTATAAGAAATTCTCATCTTACTTCTTTATAAACTTATCTTATTCATTTCAAATAGAATTGACATATCTCCATAAGTATTCCTCATTTGAGTGTCATGTTTTGGTTTATATACCAACTTTTCTTGATAAAATTTACACCCATATATTATTACTAGCTTATATACATGATTGTCCCTTGGTTCACCATGGGAATCATACTATTAGCATCAAAGCTAAAAATCTTGTTTCATGGTGGTGCAAACATGAACACAATGATTAAAGTAATATAGCACACTTAGTTCAAATTATGAGAGTTTAAATGAACATCAAAGAAAAAGGTTGATGAGTGCACTCCTAAGTATCAACCAAGAAATCTTTAGAGAATTCCACAACTTAATAAACTATCTTGGACCAACATTGCAAAATCTTACATGAGTTGTGTAGCTTTAAAATCCCTTTAGATTTCATGTTATTGTATATTCCTATGTTCCAAGGAAAATTTGATGCCTTAGCACTAGATGTCATGATTTATAGCTTGAATTTTGCTTGTCCATCAATATCCTCATTGATGCATAAAATATTTTCTTTGTAGCACTGAAAATGTCCATTTTAGTATCAAATTAGAGGCAAGCATTTAGCACACAATGCAATAGAGATAAATAGCCAATTCTAGGCCTAGGAATTTTTTTAGCACTCTATAGGAGGAATTTTATCCCCTCAAGCATGTTGAAGATGAATACATGAAGTTCTAGTAATTGTGTCAATGAAAGGATCAATTTGTGGAAGAGTACATTGAGTACCATGACCTCTCGAAACATTTGTACCATGATTTTTTTGAGTAATGTTGAGTGCTCAAGTACATTAATAGATTATCACCTTCCATCCATGTTGCAACAAGAATTATGCAATGCATTTGAGATTGAGGGCAAATCAAAGCTTAAGTAAAAAAAATCCCTCATACAAGAACAAATCCATGTAGAAAACTAGTTACAAGTCTTTTGTGCAAAGCACTCTTTAATTCCAAAGTAGCCAAAATAGTCCAAAATATATACACAAGTTCCTAAAAAGGTTCTATTAGCTTCTCCACACTAAGATAAGTGTAAGAAGCTAAAATAAGAGGATAGATAATGTCATCATCACAATTCTCAAAACAAAGTTAAATACTATGCACAACAAACCATATTCATGCATGCTACATCAAATTCCAACTCCATTGAGAGTACTAGTCAAAAGGTACAATCCCTCGATCCTAAATCAACTCAAAACACTACAAATATCCTTATTATTTTCCATATATTTAATTACAAACTCATTGTATACAATTTTATAAATACTTCCCTCTCCAACACATCCTTTAATATCTTTATTTAAATTTAATAAAATTATATGAATGTAAATTTTATAATAATTTTTTTTTTAAATAAATATTTTCTTACTATTTAAGGTTCACTTAATAACCCACATATGTCAACTTAAAAACTAAGTATAAAAAAATTTAGACTCTTTCCACTTCAATAAATTATTATCCCTTATATTGAGTTCCGTAAGTTCCAAGCTTGACAACCCGAAATAGTCATATATTCAACCTTGTTTAAGGGGTAAGACTTATAAAAAGTCTAATGTTATAATTTTTTTGTACAATTTGAGATTTCATGTATAAGTTCAAAGTTTGACGTGTAGTAAGGGGCATTAGATTTTGTTGCAACGTCAACAATTTTTTCATCTACTTCATATTCATTGGATCATTTCACTGTTCACATGTATGTATGTATGTATGTATGTATGTATGTATGTATGTATGTATGTATGTATGTATGTATGTATGAATGATTTTATAATTAAAATAGTTGGTGTATTAATTATTTATAGTATAATGTTAAATAAATTTGAAAATTAATAAATAATTAATAGGTATTTAGTTGGAGACATATAGTAATAGAGTTTCTATGTTTTTTCTTATTTTTGCTTAAAATTTTAATTTGTTTTCAGTTCTTTTTATAAAGGAAGCTTTTCTAAGGTCATTTGGGGTGGATAAATATATTGGGGTTTTAGTTTATGTTTTTCCTAGAATCTTCTAGCCAATTTTTATTTATTTATTTATAAGGTGATAGCACATGGGATAAGTTTAGTTGTAAATCTCTACCAATAGTTGTGTTATGTTTAGTGGGATTGCATCTAAGATTGACACATTAGGGCTTCATTCTCAAGTGATAGATGATTCTAAAGTGGGTTGTAAGGGTTTAATAGCTTCCTTTACTTTAAACCCTATTCAAGTTTCCCCTAAATATTTTCTTGATGCGCTTTGTAGGAAGAATCAAAGTTTTCAAGAGGACACCAATGATTGTAAGGACATAGTAATAATTTTGATAGTCATCTTGGCCCTAACTTCAATCTTTAATTTAAGAATTGTAATTGGATGTCTCAAATTCAAAAATTGGGTTCAATTCAAAAGGAGCATAATAGGTGTCAAAAGTAGTGTTTGATCACAATAAAGAAGTAGATGCGTGGGGGAAAAACTTGATGAGAAGTGTGTCTTAATTGAAAAATTTAATGATTTTTGAAATCCTTGTTGAAAGAAAAATTTGAGATTTTTCCATGTGTAGAGGGATTCTTTATAGTGAATTTTATGTTCCCTAATGTTAGAAATACTATTATTAATTCAAGGTCGTGGCTTTTGGAGGATTTTATTTTATGTTTGAAGCCTTGGTGTCCATCTTTTCACCATCTCTTGGACTCCTTTTTTTATAGTACTAATATGGATGTGCCTTCTTTATTTACCCTTGTAATATTGGTGTAAATCTAGCTTTGAGATTACTAAGACTTCACTGGGTATTTTTTTGGAGATTACTCAAGAGACTTTGGCACATTCCCACACTAGTTACACTCAAATTGTGTTGAGATGGACTTAGAAAATGGCTTACATGAAGAAATTATTTAAATTTTAAATATGGTAGAGCATGGGCTTAAAAATTGGATTATGTGAATGTTGGAAGAATAAGGAGATGCCATTGATGTTGTTGTTGGCAACACGAGCATGTGGAATAAGCACAAGGTACATACAATTATGCATTGCAGTGTTGTCATTGATGTCAACATTGTATCTTGCTTTGGAGATCATGGTGCAGATCATTTTGGTTGGCTCTAACATGTTTTAGGATGTTTACATAAGAAAATTTTACAAGAAGGTCTGATTCAGTAAAGACAACTGTAATGAAAAATGACTAAGTGTTTATATCAGTGATTTTGTGTACATGGGATCTAGTAATTGGCTTCACAATGGTTCACTATCGAAGATTTTTCTCTGTGGTTCTAGTATACTATTGTTGGTTGATAGAAGCATCTAATTCCAGAATTTCATCTTGTTTTGGCTCTTGGTGTGAAATTTATGAGTAACAAAATTTCAGATTGATAGTTACAGGTGTTTTCCAATTATGTGCATATGAGTTGGAGATTTTGTACTTCTCTGTGGATTGGATTTTGAATTTGCAGATTTGAGGAGATTTTGAAAGATGCTATATAAGTGTGAAATCTAGTTGGCATGATGTTTTGAGTTACACATGTCCAAATATGAGTACACAGTTGGAGAATTTTTGTATTAGGTCTCCTGTGGTTCCAACCTAATAAGTTTGAAGGTATGCTAAGCTTGTTTAAGTATTGCGAAGTTATGTGGCATCTATTATAGGTCCATTCTGACGTATTTCAAATTATTTTGAGGATTGAGTCTTGGCGTGAAGCATGTGTAGATAGATCTTGATTCGATAAGTCCTAATTTGTATATGTTTTGAATGATATATCTAATTAGGCTGACCTAATTGATGTTATGAGTGAAGTATATATATAAGTTAGAGGTATTTTGATGATGATGAGATGCGAAATGAGTTAGTGAATGTGAATCGTGCGAAGTTAGCAGAAATGTAGAGCAGAGCAGAGAATTAAGTCAGATCAGTATGAAGAGTTTTGAGTCTGTATTCTAAACATCAATGGTACTGTATTCCAACATATTGTAGATGAACTTTGTAATAGTTCAACAGTTGGTTGTGTACCATATTCTCTTCTATCTCTTTTCTTTTCTCAGTGGGTAGTGAGTTCACCTACAATGAGCACTTTTGTAATATATTATAATCAGTTATAATATATTGTGAGCTAATCCTCACCTTGGGTTTTTCCATTTTGAGTTTTCCATGTAAAAATATTGGTGTTCATGTGTTATGTGATGTTGTTGTATGTTTTCATGCTTTCTTTCATTACTGCAATTGAATATGCTATAAGTATTTGATTCTTAAATTTTTAAGTGCTTTAAAAGAATACCGATTCACCCCCCCTCTCAATATTTTGGGTGTTCAATAATTGGTATCAGAGCTTGGTTACTTGGAAGGAGCTTAACTGCTTGGGGAAGATCTTGGAGGTTGAACACATGGCTGTTAGAAGATTACCTACTCCTTCGGAAGAGATTCTTGTTGTTGGATCTATAGAAGAAGATTGCATATTTGATATGAATGGAGAACTCAAAGTTGATCTTAAATATCTTGAAAGAACTGAAGGTCAAAATGAAGATCTGAAGGAAAATGCCAAAGAATCAAATCAATGCATCAAAAAATTGAGAGAGAAAATCAAGAAATTCAGAGAAAGGTATAATGAGATAAGTGAGCAGTTGAAGCAAGCAAATGAAACCATTACTTGTCTAAAAGTACAAGTTGAAGAAAGAAATAGAGTTGAAGAAGGCTTGAATACAATGGTGAAAATAAAATCTGAAAAATGCACAAGGATTGAACAAGAAGCTGTGAATCTAATATTAGATCTAGAAAAAGCAAGGAGTCATGAAGACAAATTCAAGATGAGTTCTACAAATCTTGATGAAATGATTGCAAATCATAAAGGATCTAGAGATAAAGAAGGTTTAGGATTTAAAAAGGGTGAAAGTTACAAATCAGATCAGACATAAAATATTTAAGAAAAGAAGAACAATGGCAAGTAGATCCAAAATCAAAGGAATGTAGCTAGAAGACCACTAGTCATATAACCAAATGCACAAAGGTAACCATCTTTCAATGGTTTATGTTATTCTTGCAATAATTTAGATATAAGGCTATGAAATGTAGAAGAAAAATGAATCAGAATGTTCCACCCTTTTCTGGTCAATGCTTTACATGTAAGAAATTTGGTCAAAGAGCTAATGAGTGTAGAAGTCGAATGATGAATGGCTATAATAATGGTAGAATGGTTCAATCTTTCAATGGATATTGTTATACATGTTATGGATTTGGTCATAAAGCTAATCAATGCAGATCTAGAATGAATGGAAAAAAGATTGGTCAAAAGAATTTCATATGCTACAAATGCAATAGGTCTGGACACATTTCTAAGTTTTACAGAAGCGAAAATATGAAGAAGGATAATTTGGTAAAGAAGAATGAACCAGTACAAAAGATTGATCTAGTAGAAACAAAGAAGGAGATGGCTAGGATTTGGAGAAAGAAGGAAGAGACCAAGGTTAAGGATGAATCTATACCAACATCTCATGCATATGTTTCCTCCAAAAACTAATTTGAGAGCTTTGGCTCAAGGGGAGATTTAATGGAAATATTTTATCCCCTGTCAAAGAAAATGGTGTTGATGCTTTAGCATGAGGATATATGGTCTAGATCGACATGCTTGATCTTTCAGAGAAAATTTTGATATAAAATATTGAAATGCAGAAGACTGTGGAGCAGTTTGTGCAGAGCACCTTGTTGCTCCATTTTGTGAAATGAGTCTAGTTAGGTTTATTTGGTCATGATGATTGAAAATAAGGCCATGTTAGGCCATTTTTAATGTTTTTTAATGGTTTTGAGTCAAGGTGGGGTCATAGTTCAAGTATTGCTAAAATTTCAAAAATGTTGTCATATTGGAAAATGTTGTAAAGTGCAAAATTTTTAATTGTTTTGAATTCCAACAGTTAGTTGGAAGGTGGAAGGGTATTTGGTTGGTTGGGAAGTTAGTTTTATGTGGGATAATGTTTAAATGTGTGAAATCCATCGATGTGTATGGTTGTTGAAGAGTTTGAAGGAGAAAACTAGTAAAATATCTCTATTTTGTTACTATTTTCTATGTAATTTCATTAGTTCTAGCCATTGTACAGCCCAAATAGTTGAAGTTTGATACAAATATGTGTAGCATTATTTGAAGGCATGAATTAATTTTATCTTGCATTTGGTTTGAGGGTCTAGCATTGCTTTTTAAGGGAGATTCACTAGTTTTTCTGAAAGTGCTTGTTTAAGGGTGTGAATAAGGGTTTTGAAGGTCAAAATGAATTAAGAGGCCATTGCAACTACTATTTAGGCTGTGATTCAGTGGAATGGGCTTGGTTAGGTTAGGATTAGATGTAGGAATTGGAAATTTTCATTGGTGAAGAGTTTGGTTAAGATCTTGCACACTGCCCCTGTTGTAAATACAAAATTTGGGCCTTAAGAACAAGGCTAGAGGTGGTGGATTGAAGAAATAAATTGAGAATAATTTAGCACATGTTAGAATTAGTATGAATAGGTGGAGTTTGATTATTTTTGAGGGTTTTCAAGGGTAGGAGAGGTCAATTGGTTGTTTGGGAAAGAAGCCCTAATTGTGAAAAGAGCATTTTTAGAGTGGAAAAGTGAGGTTTTAGGTTGGAAAAGTGGATTAAGTTTGGGGGAAAAAAATTCTAATGTTATTTTGTGTATGTGAAGGTAGAATAAATAAGGATTCAAGTGATTCCAAGTTTGTAAGAGGTTTGGATATGGGGTTTTCAATAAATGCTAGTGAGATTTGAGAAAATTGAGGGTTTAGAGGATAGTGAGGTTAGAGGGATTATCACACCCTAAAAATTATGGATTTTATGGATTGGCAGGCTGGTGAATGCTTCCCAACGGGTTTTTTCAATTGGAAGGGTGATTGAGAGGGTGTTGCTTCAATGTTAAGTAGACCTATTTGGGAGTCTAGGACAACATTGAAGCACTAGATTAAGGGTTTTGTTTCAAAAGAGTCTCATGGGGTTTTGAGGCATGTGAAAGTATGTGTTAATGGGTGTCTAAAATGAATGAGGGTTGGAGAGATTTTTTAGAAAATTTGAAAGTTATGTCAAGAAACTGAGTTTTCTAACCTATTAGAGAGACTAGGTGAAAAACTGAAAACAAGCCAAGATAGTGATTTGGGGAAAGAAAAGTGATTGGAAGTTCTTTGTGTTGTGAAAGTGAATTGAAGGCCTCCCTGTCATTGCATTAGTTGGTATCAAAGCACATTACTGATCTGAGGAAGGAGGAATTGCATTGGAGAGAGGACAAGATGAATGCCTTGGTTAGAGAAATGATTGAAGAAAAGGAGATGCTGCAAAGAAAGGCACTTTTCAAAACCACCTGCAAGTGTCAAGGTAAGGTATGTACTGTAATGGTAGATTCAGGTAGCCTAGATAATATGGTATCATAAGAAATGGTTGATAAGTTGCATTTAGCAATGATTCCTCATGAATCACCCTATTATGTTTCTTGGTTAAATGGTGAATATACTCTTTTGGTTAAGGGGAAATCTTGGGTTGAATTTCAAATAGGTGGTTATAAAGATAAAATCTTGTGTGATGTTGTCCCTATGAGTATATTCCATTTGATGTTTGGGATACCTTGGTTATATGAAATATTTTATTTGTATGATGGAAGGCATAATAGTTATAAGATCATGAAGGATGGAGTTTCTTTTACACTAATTCCTTTGGTGGAAAAGGATCAGGGACAAAGCAAGAAAGAAAGAGTGATTATGCAAGGAAAGAAAGAGTTTCTAAGGCATGAGGAAGACAAGAACAGTGAAGGAGCAGCCACTAGCAAAAAAAGAAAATGCAGGGACAACAAGTATAGACAAGAATGCAAAGTTGAAGAGGAAAGAAGATGATGAATTGGTGAAGAAGACTGAGATAGTGAAGGTCAAAGGTGGAATGACCTTGAAAGTTCAAGACAAGTATGGAAAGTGTGATGAAGTCAAAGGAGAGACTGAGTTTTGGAAATTGAAAGCAAGAGAGGGTGTAGGACAGTCAAATGATGTCAAGACAGTAATTAAGATAAATTGTCATTTGTAAAGAAAAAAGAGTGCAGGACAAATAAAAAGTGTAGATACAAAATTTCAAAATGAGATTAGCTAAATAAAGTCTATGTCATTATCAAATTAGGACAAAGAGAAATAAGAAAAAAAGATAAACAAAGAGCAATGATATCAAAAGGTCTGGAAGGAAAAGAATAAACAAAGGAAGTAAAATAAAATAAAAAAAATAGATTAAAGTTTCTCACGTCATTTAAAAAAGGTGGGGTAGTGATGTAATCATGAAGGAAAGATGAAGTGAAGCCGGTCAAAGCATTACCAAGCTCGTTATATGTCGAAAAGTAAAGGAGAAAAGTGAAATTAAATAAATAAAGTGAAAGGTATAAAGACAATTAAGAGGTAAAACAATGTGAAGTCATAGATGGTGGGCAGTTAGATGAAGGTTCGCATAATTGGTGGATAAAGGTCGAGTAAATCCAGGTTAAAATGTAGACGATCCGTAAGGTAAAGGCGCAAAACAAAGAATAAAATTAGTAAAGTGCTCCGGGATGAAAAGGCAAAGGTGCGAAATCCGCAAAGAAGTGAAAAACAAAGAGACTGGAAGGACAAAGGTAAAGAGATTGATAGTGATATGGGCGGGAGAAGAGTGATTGTGGAATCTCCAAATGAAGTGGAGAAGAGTGATGTTTCTGTGGTAAGGACAAAGGGTTGTCCTTGGATGATAAAGATGATTGGTAGGGAGTTGTATTCTGCCATGACATAGGTTCCAATGGAGGAACAAAGGATGATTGTGGAGAGAAAGGGTAAGAGGTAGAGAGTGAAAGAAGTATTTTGTTACTTGTTTTACTAATTCTTTTGATGGAAGTTAGACCAAGGGTCAAGATGAAAGAGGACAGACAAAGTGTAGGCTATTTTACAAAGAATGGAATTGAAGAACAAGGTGAAAGCAGTTGATGACAAATCAAAGCAAGAAGATGCAGGTTCAAGATGATGAGGCAAGAAGAGGACTCTATTGTATGGAAAAGTTCAAGCCCAAGGTGAAGATGAAGATCAAGGGGGAGATGTTGCAAGCATAAGGAGGATAATCAAAAGTTGGAGAATAAAGAGTTATTGCAGGTTCAAGAGTTGAAGATTTCCAAGGGACTTGGAAAGATTTCATGGCTAGGTGAATGGTGCAGAGCACCTTGTTGCTCCATTTTGTGAAATGAGTCTAGTTAGGTTTATTTTTTCATGATGATGGAAAATAAGGCCATGTTAGGCCATTTTTTAATTTTTTTTTTTGGTTTTGAGTCAAGGTGGGGTCATAGTTCGAATATTGCTAAAATTTCAAAAATGTTGTCATATTGGAAAATGTTGTAAAGTGCAAAAATTGTAATTGTTTTGAATTCCAATGGTTAGTTGGAAGGTGGAAGGGTAGTTGGTCAGTTGGAAAGTTAGTTTTAGGTGGGAGAATGTTTAAATGTGTGAAATAAATTGATGTGTATGGTTGTTAAAGAGTTTGAAGGATAAAACTAGTAAAATATCTCTATTTTGTTACTATTTTCTGTGTAATTTCATTAGTTCTAGCCACTGTACGGTCTGTATAGTTGATTTTTGATTCAAATATGTGTAGCATTGTTTGAAGGAATGAGTTAATTGCATCTTGCATTTGGTTTGAGGGTCTAGCGTTGCATTTTAAGGGAGATTCACTCATTTTTCTGAAAGTGCTTGTTTAAGGGTGTGAATAAGGGTTTTGAAGGTCAAAATGAATTAAGAGGCCATTCCACCTATTGTTTAGGCTATGATTCATTGGAATGGGCTTGTTTAGGTTATGATTAGATGTAGGAATTGGAAATTTGCATTGGTGAAGAGTTTGGTTAAGATCTTGCACGCTGCCCCTGTTGTAAATACAAGATTTGGGCCTTAAGAACAAGGCTAGAGGTCATGGATTGAAGAAATTGATTGAGAATAAGTTAGAAAATGCTGGAATTAGTATGTATAGGTGGATTTTGATGAGTTTTGATGGTTTGCAAGGGCAGGAGAGGCCAATTGGTTATTTGGGAAAGAAGCCCTAATTGTGAAAAGAGCATTTTTAGAGTGGAAAAGTGAGGTTTTAGGTTGGAAAAGTGGATTAAGTTTGGGGGAAGCAATTTCTAATGTTCTTTTGTGCATGTGTAGGCAGAATAAAGAAGGATTCAAGTGATTCCAAGTTTGTAAGAGGTCTAGATATGGGGTTTTCAATAAACCCTAGTGAGATTTGAGAAAAGTGAGGGTTTAGAGGATAGTGAGCTTAGAGGGCTTATCACGCCCTTAAAAATTATGGATTTTGTGGATTGGCAAGCTGGTGAATGTTTCCCAATGGGGTTTTGCAATTGGAAGGGTGATTGAGAGGGAATTGCTTTGTTAAATAGACCGATTTGGGGGTCTAGGACAACGATGAAACACTAGATTGAGGGTTTTGTTTCAAAAGAGTCTCATGGGGTTTTGAGGCATGTGGAAGTATGTCTGAAATGAATGGGGGTTGGAGAGATTTTTTAGAAAATTTGAAAGTTATGTCAAGAAAATTGGGTCTGTTGACCTACTAGAGAGACTAGGTGAAAAATTGAAAATAAGCCAAGATAGTGATTTGGGGAAAGAAAAGTGATTGGAAATTCTGTGTTGTGAAAATGAATTGAAGGCCTCCTTGTCATTGCATCAACAATTGAAGGTGATTGTGCACACAATGAAAGGTTTTCCAGCTTTATTGCTTGAAGCATTCAATGCAAAATTAGGTCGATTCCAAAAGGTTATAAAGTGATTTTACTTAGCCAAATTCATTCACAATGAGCATTGATAAGGAGAAAAGCAATGAATAAAATATTTGGAGTGATCAAGGTGATTTGTTGCATTCAAACCCTAATAAAAAAAGTGAAGGAATAGGTATTTACAAATCTTTGTTTGCCCTAGTTTTATAGAGAAATTTGTTGAAAGAAATTTGAATTCATTTAGAAATGGCTACACCAAGGGTTGTTGAGATTACTAATAGGTCATGACCCATGTTTATGAAACATCCTATAAAATCCATGGAGGTCGACCCCTTAGGCACATATTCTAAGATTCCATATGGTGTGTTGCATACGAAAGGTATACGGGTTTACATTCATTAAAAACTGGAAGAACATAATCATCCTAAGCTAAGAGAGGTATGGGCGAATGAACTTACTAGAGATAAATTTTCCTTAAAACCAAAATATCAAAACCTAATTGCAAAGAAACTAGATGTGTGGAATGGATTCCCAATTTTTTTTTGTTGATGATTAATGGGTTAGGCCTGCATTGAGTATAATTCATGATAGATTTTTTTGGACTAATATGCCTAGGTTAATCACAAAGGATGTGATTAGGGAAGTTACAGGTTATGATCCACCAAACCCGTTTTAGTACTCAAATAAGTGAAAAATGATTTTTTCATAGAATTAACCAATGCCACATATGTTGAAAGAGCTTTAACAGTGAATAACATTAGAAATCTAGTTGTGAAGTATGCAACTATGATGATAGGATACAAGATTTACTTCATAAACATAAATAACTCAGTATCTACCACCACAATAAACACTACCTATGAAATGTGGAAAAATGAGTTGAATATGATATTTGTGAGTTGTTGAGACAAAAACTAATGGAAAATTTGGAGAAAAACAAGGAAAAGAAACATGCATTTAAGTGTGATAACCTGATTGTTTGTATACTTTTCTATTTCTTGAGAGAATTTCTTGGTACTAAAAGTGTGACATGGTTGAAAGGAAGGCCTATTGCTCATCAAATTAGAGACTTCCTGTATGGTCTTGGTGATGCAAAGGCACAAGATGAATTTATTGAAGTTTTATTTGTTGTGTTTCAGAAGAGGATGCATGAGAGAGAAATAATTCCTAAGAAAATGGTTGAACAATACAAGGATGAAATCATATTTATGGCATCAACATATGAATGCATCATTCAATCAAATGAACTAAGGACAATATGGATCCCAAAAATGGAATATAAGATCACTAAATAGGATATTATTGCCTTAGTTGATTTTATGTTCAACAAGCCTAAGGACACCATAGAAGGTAGATATGGCATTTATGAAGAAAAAACAATGGAGATGCATATGGAGAAAAATAAACCTATAATAAAGAAGTTTGAAAATATGGTTGAAAATTTTGCAGAGGACATGGCATTCACAAAGGAGCAAGTGGAGCAAGCAAGGGCAAGGGCTGGAGCTTTGGGAAGCTCATTAGGCACTAGAAGATCTAGTAGAATATCTACCACTCTTCCTACTATCCAAAAGTCCTCTGGGACTAAGCCCCCTACTGGTAATAAGAGAAAAGAAACTAATAGTCATGTGGTGAAGGAGAAGTCCCCTCTAGTTGTGAAAAGTATAAGGCTTGAAAAGAAGAAAACTACTACAACAACACCACTTGCAACCCCTACCAAGAAAAGAACAAAACGAAAGGCTATGAGAGAAAAAGATATAAGTGTAAACATTGAAGAGGATAAAGAGGAAGAGGAAGAGGAGGAAGAAGGACCACACTTGGTCTACAAAAGGAAAGGAGAATCTTCACAAGGTGAAGCAAGTGTCAAAAGAAAGAGATTTGATATTGTAGTGTAGGAAAAAGTATCCCTTTTTCACACTTAATTTGGGAATAAATATTAAAATGAACTAAATTATGCCTTAATTTGGTGTTGTAATATGTATTTTACATATTCACATTAAGTTTAGGGCCCAATTAAATAAAATGGACTTAATTGTGCCTTATTTTTGGTGTTGTAAAGTGTACCTTTACACTTTCACACTTATCTAGGGCTTTATTAATTAATTGAGGTTAATTTTCCTTATTGGCCCCTTAAATTCAAATCCAAGCCTAATTAATTGCAATTTCCAAAGAGGAAATCTCAACATTCATTAAGTCCATAACATAACACTTCTCATTGAGCAATGTGTGTCCTAGGTGAGTGACCTAGGACCCATTTGCCCATGGTCGAACATGGGTGAATGGGCCCTCACTTAGACCTAGGACCTTTATTTAAATTATATTTTTGGCAGTATTTTAATGATTTCAAATCTATATTCACATGTTGACTTGTGTTATTTGAATTTTGAGAAATTAATATTACATACCTATAAATATAAGGTCATTTCACTATGTTTCACCTAGAATATTTTGAAGAGAGCATTCCTATATAAAGTTTATGATTTCAAGAGAATTTCAAGGGAAGATTTATTGAAGAATTATTGTAGAAATCAAGATATTATTTTCATATCAAGATCTTCTTGCATCATGCATGTTATTGGAGCTAATATGTTGATGTAGTGTTCATGATCCATTCAAGAATTCAAAGGCATTGTTTCAAATCAAGTTTCAAGATCAAGATCCACATCCATTGAAGACATTTCATACTAGTTGCAAAATTCCATTCCAAGGTTCATTCAAGGGTTTGGTGAGTTGTGACATTTATTTGTCCTTTCATCACTCCTTCATGTTTTATTATTTAATTACAAGGTTTAAT
>VDFB02166930.1:0-66096 GCA_007258455.2 Sequoia sempervirens
GGTATGTTCCATTAGGGAATATAATTATGTGTTTTGCTGTTAATATTTATTATCCTCGTAGTTATTATAAGTAAGTTTAATATGATTGTTGATTTATATATAAAATAAATATATATATGAGTTTAATATGATTGTTATTATGTATATTGTTATCTATATATATAAAATAAATATATATAGATAATTAATGATGATAGTTTATATATTTATATATATATCGACATATATATATGTATATAGATATACGTTTATATGCAATAATGATGCTTGCAACAATTATTGAGATTTATAAGTAATAATGTCTCTATTCATTTGATATGACATTAAATGATATAATAGAATTCATCTATGGGATCTGAGAAGATGTTTAACATCTACCCTAATGTACTTATGAAATATATTATAGAAGAATCGTTCATAGTGAGTAACAAGAAGGAAATGAATCGTCCTTTGACAAGAATGAAATATTTATATCATCTTTGAACTTATTAGATGTTATTACTGAAATTTATAGATCTATAACGTTCCTAATGTCTCTTTGAGAAACACTTTGAAAGCAAGATTCAAGTTTAAGTGCTTCCACTAGAAAGGGGACATTACAAAGGGTGTCTTGGCTGAGGTAGGGGAGGAGAATGTGGTGCAAATAGTCATGGATAATGCAGCAAATTATGTTGCTGCAAGTAGTCACGGATAATGCAGCAAATTATGTTGCTGCAAGTAGACTATTGATGGATAGGAACCCATCATTGTTTTGGACACCTTGTGCTGCTCATTGCCTTGACCTCATATTGGAGGATATTGGCAATCTTGACTGGATCAAAGCATGGGTGGAGACCGCAAAGAATATTTGTAAGTTCATACATAATCACACATGGGTCCTCGACCTTATGAGGCAATACACGGGGCAAAAGGAGTTGGCTCGCCCTGGGATAACATGCTTTGCTACCAACTTCATCATTCTACAATCCTTACTGCGATCAAAGGGAGCTTTGAGGCAGATGTTTGTTAGTGAGGAGTGGACTTCCTCAACATATTCTAAGACAAATGCAAGGGAGGATGTGGCAAGTTGTATTTTTTATGAGCAGGGCTTTTGGGTGCCTACTAATGAGATTGTCAAGGTAAATGTAATTACTAATTAGTTTAGTAATTCTACATTATATTTTCATCCTTATTTTTATTTTATTTGCTTATTTTTGTTGACTCTTACTTATGTCAATGTTTCATAATAATTGCAGTTCACAGATCCTTTAGTGGTTCTATTACAAGTTGTCGATGGGGAGAAGCCTGCAATGGGCTACATCTACGAGGGCATGGATAGGGCCAAAGAGGCCATTAGATCCATTTATGGGGGAGTTGATGGTAAGTATTGCCCCATTTGGGTGATCATCAATAGATGATGGCACCTCCAGCTTCACAAGCCCCTACACACAGCAGCATATTTTCTCAATCCGGCATTCCAATTCCGCACAAAATTCAAGGTGGATGAGGAGGTTTTGAGTGGGCTCTACACAGTCATTGAGCGGATGTTTGATTCTCATGTTGGCGCCCAAATTGTCGCTAAGATAGAGATTTTCAGACTTGCACAAGGAGATCTCTTTGCAAGAGATATATGCAAAGATACTCAATCGACATTGCAGCCAAGTAAAAACTTATTAAGGGCATAATAGTAGCTTAAAAATTACCACTTTTCAATCTTTTATATTCAATGTTCATATTATAATTAAATATTCACAATGAAATTTTTTTTTCTTTTTCTCATCTCAAATGCATGGTGGGAGAGACTTGGTGCTAAAGTACCAAATCTTCAGAGGATTGTGGTTCAAGTGTTGAGCCAACCATGCAGTGCCCTGGGTTGTGAGCGCAATTGGAGAATATTTGAGCACATACACTCCAAGAAGCGCAAAAGGTTGTCAACGCAAAGCTAAGTCACCGTATTCGCCGAACTTCAAGCATGAGGTTCGAATTTAGGCGAATTTCATTATTTACCATTAAATTTGTTGATGTTCGCCTCATTCGCATGTACGGAAAATGTGGCATTTTTTCATTAAAAAATGCTTTTTAAAAAACGCTTTTAGGTTTTCTGAGAAGCGTTTTAGGTTTTTTGA
This sequence comes from Sequoia sempervirens, assembly GCA_007258455.2. Taxonomy (NCBI): domain Eukaryota; kingdom Viridiplantae; phylum Streptophyta; class Pinopsida; order Cupressales; family Cupressaceae; genus Sequoia; species Sequoia sempervirens. Next base: position 2,106 of record VDFB02166930.1, read on the forward strand.
CTTTTTTTTTAATTAAAACGCGGATTAATTCTCTGAAGCACAAATGAAGGCGACCACCAAAGGCGTTTGATTAATCGAAGTTCGAACAATCGAGGGCTTTTGTGAGCTAGCAAAGGCGTTTGTGAGAGGTGTCGCGATTTGCCAATTGCCAGTTTCTAAATTTTTGCCCTGAACAAATCCTTTGCTCCTTCGAATCTGCAACTTCTAGCGTCACCGTATAACAGCCTTTTTTTATCGTATTGATTTCCATGCATTTCGATTTTTTTCATAACCGCGGGCATCTCACGACATCACCAAGGCATCATCGGAGTTTGGAGAGAGGACTGTTAGCTTAAGAAAATGTTTGATTCCGCGACCAACCGCTGGACATTCGTTCCCGTTTTCCTGCAGCACGACATCGACCTGTCAGTGTATTTGGGAAGATTTTATTTTATTTCTCATTTGTTTTTAAGGTTGTTCTTTCTTTATTTTTATTTTAGGTTTTTTTTAAATAAAATTTTACCTACATATTAAAAATAATCAAACATAGTTTTAATTTTTTAGTATATTAAAATTTAATATCTTAAAATATTTAGTTTAAATTATTAATTATCAATATATTAAACTGAATATATTTAGTATTTGAATAAGTTTTTATTATTAATAATAATACTTTGAAGATTATTAAAATTTTATAGTTTATACAATATAATCTTCTAAATTGTGATTATTGTGTTGATTATTTACTATTATTTAATATTTTAAAATATTTAATTTAGTTGATTAATTATTAATATATTAAATTGAATATATTTAATATTTAAAATATTTAAATTAAAATTTTAAATATATTTATATTTTAATATTTTTAAATTTATAGAAGGCGAATTTAATCCGAATTTTATACTTTTCAAAAATTTTGCTTGCCGAATTTCATCCGAATTTCAAGGTTGTCAAACTTGAATTTGAATTCGAACTTTGTGACTTAGGCGCAAAGGTTGAATGATCTTGTTTATGTTCATTACAACTTGCACCTTCGCCATAGACAGATATTGGGCACTAACTTGTCACCCATCACATTGGAGGAGGTTGATCCACAATCAAATTGGATCACTGAGGCCGAGGATCCTGTTTTTAGCGATGAGGACCTTGATTAGGTTGACCAAGCGGATCAAGAGGTAGGGGCAATAGCCATGGCAAAGGAGGAGGATAGAGCACAAGGAGACACCTTGGATGCTAGTTTGGATGCCAATGAGTCTAAGACTAAGACATAGACAAAGATGATGGATGCAACATCATCCAGGACCTATCTTAAACGTCTACACAAGAGAATTGATGCTTAGTGATGCAGGCTCCTCTGAGCCATAGACTTATAGCTTTTGTTTTACTTTTGTTATATGTTTGGAACTTTTGATGCCATGGATTTCATATTCCATGAGTATTGTATACATTTGACAACATTTATATATCTAACTGTTTTGACTCTTACTACTATTATTGGTATTAAGTAATTACTTATTTCCTTCAGCTAAAATTTGTGTTTATACTTATGTGATTGATATATGTTTGTGTATAGGATCATAGTAGTTTCTATTTCATGATGTTATTGTGTATTTAAGGTTTATTTACTAAAGGGTGCATGAAACAAGCTTTAAATCCTTAAAAATATTTGAATTTCTTGGGTTTTTCTATTTGCTGAGCCTTTGCCGAGTCTGGGCTCTGAGTCTGAGTCCGAGTCAAAAATCGGCTTATCGAGTCTGAGGAGAGTCCGAGTCTTGTAACACTGCTCTTAACATACTTGGGACCACTCAGCACAGTTGTGAAAACCAGCAAAAGACTTCAGCAGCAAAGTGTAGTAATGGTGGAGGTTTGTTGGCAAGTTCATAGAATTTTCATAAGATTTTAGAGTATATATATATATTAAATTAAACTTTTTGAAGTTCCAAGTTTATATTATTTAAACTTTAAAACTCAGTTTAATTTTTTTTTCATCAAGGGTTCCGGATCAAACTAATTTTGTATCTTTCAATCTGGTCAATATTTTTGCCTAAAAATTTGTCACATTGAGTGTAGTAACCACATAAACTCTGCAAATTTGTTTTGTTCCAGTATTAACAAGTCATCAAATTTAATTATTTCCATTCATCTAGAGTGTAGTATTGTGTCCAGAGATGGCAAGAGTTCAAACATTGCTTTTGCCTGGCATTGAGAAGCCAACTAGGAAAACTACAGCCTATCGAGTTGCACGATACTCACCATTTGTGAGTATATTGGTGATTAGATCGTGCTGAAAGAGGAAAGTCTGATCAAGATCCAAAGGATTATTACAAAAGGCATAAGGAAGCTTTAATGCTTTCGAAGTTGCCTATTGTATATGCATTGATTTCAAAAGTTTAAAATGCAACTAATACAGCAACTTTCTAGAAGAATTTAAAAACCAAATACCAAACATCAGAGGCTAGTTAGTTGTTGGATTGGAAATTCTTATTATTTTCTTCTAAGTTGCAGGAGTGCAGATCTGTCTCGAGATCCTCATTGCCTTTGAAGGATCTAAGTGATCAATTGTCTTCTATTCAAAAGTCAGAGGATGTAAAATCCCCTCTTGAGTTTTATCGATAATTTCTGAATGATTTTCACAGTTTGACATATGTAGACATATTGTCAAACAGTTGTCATGCTTTTGGTTCTAGATGTTTCAAGACTTCTCTCACAGCACAGTATTCTCAATATGATTCACACATAAAAGGAGGATTTATACTCTATGCAAACAATATAAGAGCTGAAACACTGCATGTAATAAATGGCAACTTCAAACAACTGAATTAGCAGAATGTCTTATGCGTTTACAGTCTGGTATATATAGACATAAAATACTCTCGTTACATATGCAGACCTGGAAATGAAGTTTGTACAGGCCTTGATGGATCCAAGCTCTCTATTGCTCTTTGTAGGACTCACCACATCAGCAGTACACCCCGCGTACGTATGAATAGAGATAATTGACCTACGCATAATCAATGTCTTTACCTTGATTTTGCCCACCTCCAATCTACTAGTCATACCAATACATGGATTCCATAGCCAAATTGGAAGCCCATCATCCCCGGCACTTGCTGACTCCCGCTGTGCCACTTTGATAACCATTGGAATCCAAATGAGCCAAGTCTCAGATTCCTGTTTCTGGAAGCAACCATCAGGAGAAAGCAAAGAAGGGGACTTGCAAAATTCAGATTGATCTATGGACGATGGAAGCACATCGTGTTAAATTTAAGTGAACAGATTAAATGCACAGAGAAATAATTCGAAATCAGACAAAATAACACAGCATATACCCTGGGAAAACCCTCCTCTTGAGGGAGAAAAACCCAGCAACAAAGATCTCTCTTATATTTGATGCAACAGTGGCAATTTTTACAAATTACAATGAGGTCTAACACAAGACCAATATGCAGTACCTGGCAATAAATAATGACAGATAACAAACTCTAGATCACACCTGGCAATATCAGAACACAGATCCAATAATGTTCACTTTGCACTGAAAGGTCTTCAAACTATGCACTGGATTGTCTTCGATCTGTATTAGCTCAACACTTTGAATGTTCGCCCTTGAATTCTGACTTCGCACTTGCTTGTTATATTCGCACTTGAGTGTATTGCAGACTGATAAGAATCGCGTCAATCTGTACCTTGTATTCGCACTGTTTGATATCACGGAGCTGGTGTATTCGCACTTAGATCTCAGACAAGTTCGCACTTTATCATCAGCTGTGTTCGCACTTAGATCATAGACAAGTTCGCACTGGAATAATAGCTAAGATCGCGCTTTAGTAAAATGATCGAACTGATCTCCTACTTCAATATGTTCGCACTTTAACATTCAGATATGTCCGCACTGTATACTGCAAAGCTAATGAGAATAACTGAACTCCGCTTGATGATCATAATAGACGAAACAAGGAGAATATATATACAAGAGACGCATGCCTCAAACACCTTCAAGTCGGCCTCTAATAAATTTCGAATATCCTTTAATAAAGGTCGGCCTCAAATAAATATTAATTATCTTCTAATAAAAGATCAACTCGAATTCTTTTATGTCGGCCCATAATATGAAGTGAGAATAAAACAAAACAATAAATATAAATTGTATAGCCAACGGCTATCATCCAATTTATGATTCCACGAAGGAGCTGAGCTGGAAGGAGCTACCGAAGCTGCTATATCATTAACACATCGTACAAGAGTGAACCGTGCAACCCTTTATCAAACCCATATTTATGTGCCATTAGATCATTCGTACACAAGCTGAAAGAAAAATGGTGAGCACACCTCATCATGCAATCAAGGTAAAACTCACCCGCTTGTTTCAATGGAATGCTAGTACATTCATGTGGATTCCACACTTCATTGCCACCGGTAGAGGATGACTCACAACTCAAATCGTGATAGAAAGACCTTGCAATAGCTCTATAAACCTTCTCTGCAACGTTGATGGCAAGGTCTCTATCTAAAAGCAAATGGAGGTAATCTGATTTTATTACCTCTAAAGCATGCTTGATAGTCCGCAAGCTTGGGAAAGAAGCTCCAGCCAATACCAAAGGAGCTATTCGACAAACTTATGTGCAATGTCCCCTTTTTGACGGTGAAAGAATTGAATAATATTAATTATTATCATCTGAAAAATAATAATTAATAATTCATAAAAGAGACTTTAGGAAATTGATATTAATTAAAAGTCACTTAATATATGTGATAACTACTCAAAACCGTCAAATAATGTTATAAGAAGAGCTTTGGTTCTCGGGAAGGATCATCAATCGGAGAATTTGATTATTCGGAGAAAGTTGGAGAGCAAACTCTTCAAAGATTGAGGACAAAAACCCTTGGTCTGGAATTGGACAGAATCCCAATTCCATTTGCAGGTGAACTCAATTTAGGATTCACGCATGGTTTCAATGTAATTTGAAAGTTGGTTTAATTTGGAAAATTTTATAGTCTTTGCTGAAACAAGTTTTAGGTATTTAATGTTGATGTTATATTCAACTTCAGTCGTATTCTTCCAGCACATTATTTGTTCTTGATTGAATAAATTAAATAATAGCTTGAGAGCTATTTAATTTATAGAGCTCATATTCTTAATTGGCACGAGTTTATATATGTGCCGACTTTCTTCTCATTGGTTGCATCCAAATGAAAAGGCATTATTGGAGGCCGACTTGAAGACTTGTGAAGAAGCACATGTTTCTATGAGAGGCTGACCTCTTGTTATTGCACTTTATAATATCTCTATGTCGGCCGACTTTGTTTCTTGAAGAGTTGTGTCTCTTCTATCGCTTGATATATATATGACTTCATTTGTTCACCTTTAATCATCCATTCGATTCATTGTTCATCATTGGTCTAAGGCGCAAATTAAGAGAAAGGAGCAGATCAGTTCGGTTCATCATAGAAGGCTGAGTTGATCATTCATAGTTTATTCATTCACAAGTGCAAGTTAGAAAGAAGAGCAGATTGCGAATTCTATAAGAGAGCAGATTGTTACTTATTGAAGGCTGAATCTCTAATCAGCGAACTACATCTGTTTGTCTCTGTGTTTGCATCTGTCTGTGGTGTTTCTATTTGGCCCTCTTATCGGCATCTTGTAAAGGAGACATTTTGTGTTGACATTCAATATATAAGTGATATATTGTTGCTGGATTTTTCTCCCTCAAGTGGAGGGTTTTCCCAGGGTATCTGCTGTGTTCTTGTGTCTGATTTTGAATTAAATTCTGTACATTAAATCTGATCATAAAATTAACATTTAAATCAGTTGGATCGATATTAGGGCTTGATGACTTTCAGTGGTTCGTATTTAATGTCTATGGTAGTGATTCATATGAGAAGATAAGTATCGCTGGTCGAGGGAATAAAGCCACTAGACGTGGGGAAAGAAGACAAGGATAAGCATAAAACATTCCTCGTATAGAATACTCCTTGCATATTATCATTTCATTACAACGGTTCCCATTTATTGAAGACGCGGAGATTGGGAGACACGTCTGAGGATAGAGATTCTTAGATATTAATCACCATCTCTTCAAGTGAGTCACGAGTTTCTAAAAAGGCTGATTTTAATAAAACCAATTCCTTAATCTTCACATTGCCGTGTCTATTTTTGGAACCTTCTATAAGTGACAGAGTGGAGTCTTGCGTAGCAAGTGTGATCAGGTCAAAGTCAGGTTTTTGGTCTCTAGCAAGGAGACTTTGAGTTGTTCTCCCTTTGCTCAACAAAATCCTTCTTATTATCGAGTGTTTCCTGCTTGGAAACTATATGCGAAGACGATTTCTCAAAGCAACCAAATCTGAGAAACTTCAAATATTCCAGTTATTGGTCTTTAGATTGTTAGTTTTAGGATCAGAATTTAAATAAGCAGATAAAGAACAGTTTCAAACAATTTGACCAAGCATATACCCTGGGAAAACCCTCCAGCTTGAGGGAGAAAAACCCAACAACAATATATCACTTATATATTGAATAATGAACAGCAATTTGCTTTACAAAGAGGCCCAACTCAAGGCCGGTCTGTATTGATAATAATGGCACCACACTCAAGGAGTATTGAACCTCTTCTTAGATCGATCTGCTGTAGATGAAACTCAATTTCTTGCTTATGCGAACTTGAACAAGGATGAATATGAATGAATAAATGAGAGAGAGAGCAATGCCTATAAATACAACATAAGAATGACTTCTCCCAAGCGATGTGTCTCTACACAAGTGGCTGGCTTCTTCATGTAAAGGTGTGATCCTTTCTCCAAGGTAATTCGATCTCTTATCAATGTGACTCTTTGAAAGGTGGCGAACATACTCTTTATGTCGGCTTTGATAATAATATAAATTACAATGTAAATGAAGGCGTCTCTTCATAATCGTCTCCAATAAATAAATAGCCAATCGGCTATATTTAATTTATTGCTTATTAATATCGCCGCGGGAAGTATGAGGCCCGCAATTGTAAACATCAACACTCCCTTTTAGCTAGGGAGGAATACTTCCAGATATCCAAGTTATGGAGTCTCTCAACATGACATTCACAATGACTACACCCATTTGTGGAAAAGAGCTCATCACGGAGTCACTCAACGTGATGTCCACCATGGCTACTCCCATGTGTGGAAAGGAACATGTGTACAAGTGCCCATCACGGAGTCACTCAACGTGATGTCATCATGGAGTCTCTCAACATGACATCCACCATGGCTACTCCCAGAGGGTGGATAAACACAAGTACAAGGGAATCATCACGGAGTCTCTCAACGTGATGTTGTCATGGAGTCTCTCAACATGACATCCACCATGGCTACTCCCAAAGGGTGGAAACAAGGGCTTTCACCTCAAATTTCTCCATCACAGAGAAAGATGCATTTACAAGGGCTTTCACCTCAAATTTCTCTATCACAGAGAAAGATGCATTATAGCAAATCACAGAAGATCACTGATGCTGAGTCTCCCTCTTAGCTAGGGCTTCATTCTCCACAACTCCAAGCTTGTCTCAAAAGTGCACAAACTTTACTCTGGAGAGAGGCTTGGTGAGAATATCAGTCGTCTGATCATTAGTGCAAATATATCTCAACTGAATAGCTTTCCTCAATACCATATCTCTGATGTAGTGGTATTTAATCTCAACATATTTTGTTCTGTCATGAAACACTGGATTGACAGAAAGCTTCACACAGCTTTGATTATCACAATGAATAACAGTCGGCTCCAATAATTGTCCAAACAATCCTGCAAGGAGCTTTCGAAGCCACACTGCTTCTCGAGCTGCTACACATGTTGCCATATACTCGGCCTCTACAGTGCTTAGTGCCATTAAAGACTGCTTCCTGCTACACCAAGAAATCATCGCAGACCCCAAGCTAAAGCAACATCCAGAGGTGCTCTTCCTATCAACTACACTTCCGGCCCAATCAAAATTAGAATATCCTTGCAGCTTTAGGTCTGCACTGGAAGTATATTTCAAGCCATATCTAACTATGCCACGCAAGTATCTCAAGATATGCTTAGCTGCAACTAGATGAATTTTCCTTGGTTCACACATGAACTAACTAAGTGCACTCACTGCATAGCAAATATCTGGTCTAGTATTGACTAGATACATCAACGATCCAATCAACTGCCTGTACATAGTGGGATCCACCAGATTTGAACTAGTTGTAGACTCACTTAACTTCTTCAAATTGGTTTCCATCGGTGTAGACATGGATTTGCAATCCATCATCCCAAATCTCTTCAAGATATCTATAGTATATTTCCCTTGACTCAGAATGATCTCATTGGGTCTCTACCACACTTCCAATCCTAGGAAGAAATGCATATAATCTAGATCCTTCATCTTGAATTCAGAATCTAACTCCTTGCATTTGATAATGAGATATTCTGCTCCAGTAAGAAATAGATTATCAACATAAAGAACCAAGATTAAAGCCTCACCATCAACTACCTTGAAGTAAAGATTTGAATCAACGTCATTCTTGGAGAAACCCAAGCTCATCAAGTATCGATCAATCCTCTCATACCAAGCACGAGGAGCCTGCTTAAGGCCATACAAAGCCTTCTTCAATTTACAAACATGAGACTCCTTCCCATGAATCACAAAGCCATCAAGTTGCTCAATGTATACTTCTTCAATTACACCATTAAGGAATGCAGTCTTCACGTCCATCTGATGTAGCTTCCATCCCTTTGTTGCTGCAATAGCAATGATAGTCCTAATGGATGTATAACGAGCAACCGGAGCAAAGGTTTCTTCATAATCTATTCCCTCTTTCTAAGAGAATCCTCTAGCCACAAATCTAGCTTTGTACTTCTCAATGCTTCCATCAGCCGCATGCTTGATCTTGAAAATCCATTTAGAAGATACAACGGATTTCCCTTTAGGTCTCAGTACAATATCCCAAACATCATTCTTGATAATGGATTGATATTCTTCATCCATAGCATCTCTCCATACTTGCTAACTTGATGCTTCCTCAACGCTGGAAGGCTCAGATTCAATGATATGACTCATTAATGCAACATAGCTTGGAAACTTCTGAGGTCTTTTGCTTTCTCTGAATGTGCCTCTAGGAGCTGCAAACCTTTCTGCCTCCTACATGGTTTGCCTAGCCCAAAGAGGTCTCTTTCGACCTATGACAATATCTCTTGGCCCATCAGTTGGTTCTAAAGGCTCAACTGGATCACCATCCTCTTCTGGTTCAGTAGACTCCCTCTGAATCTCAGGAGTATGATCAACGTCCATGTCCTGAGGAGTCTCCTAGTCTTCATTATCTATCTCCATGTATGAACCTTTAGACCTTTTAAATGCAACATCTTTTTCAAAAGTGACATCTCTGCTAATCTCTATCTGTTTATGTCCTAGAATGTAAATCTTGTAGGCTTTTGAGGATTCACTGTAACCCACAAATATTCCTTTCTTGCTAGATGGTTCTAACTTAGTTCTCTTATCCTTAGGCACATGAATATAAACAGAACAACCAAAGATTCTCAAGTGACTAACCTCAGGCTTCACACCTGTGAAGGCTTCTTCAGGAGTCATATTCTCCAAAATGCAATGAGGGCTTCAATTCTGAACATACACTGCAGTTCTAGATGCTTCTGCCCAAAGGAAGGTTTGCAAGTCTTGATCATGGATCATAGCTTTGGCAGCCTCAACTATGGACCTATTCTTCCTTTCTGCAACTCCGTTTTGCTGTGGATTGTAAGGAACACAAAACTCCCTCTTAATCCTTGCCTCGATACAAAATTTACGGAAGCCTCCAGAGATGTATTCTCCTTCGTTATCAGATCTTAGAACTTTGATCCTCTTCCCGGACAAATTCTCTACTTGATCCTTAAATTCTTTGAATTTCTCAAGTACTTCTTCAGATTCCTTAGTCTTTAAGAAATAAATCCAAGTCTTTCTAGAGTAGTGATCAATGAAAATTACATAATACCAAAAACCACTCAAGGATGTGTTGTGACCTTTTCACACATCGCCCCATTGCAAATGGGGACCCCTATTTTCACTTGGCATCGCAACTACTTATCACAATTTTTCTTTTACAATGAGGAGTTAAAGTTTTGAAGAGTCATCCAAGCCAAGTTGGGAATTCAAGCTCGAAACAATGCCTAAACGTCATGGAAGTGCTCAGAAGATCCGGAAGACGAGGATCGCCTGTGCTTTGAGTCAATTCTGACACTTCCTGTTTTTTAGGGATTTTTGCTTTTTTTTTCATTTTTGGCATTTTTGGACCAATCTGAGACCCCTATTTTTTAGGGATTTTGCTTTTTCTATTTTTAGAAAGTCAACCTGGGTCTCACAAGTCATAAAGTCAACATTTCCATCTTTAGAATCAAAATTTTTGGCCTTCAAAAGCAAAAAATCAAGAGAAAAGGCATATGGCGAGGGTTTGATGATCCTGAAAAAGACAAGCATGAAATTCATGGTGACCAAAGATGAAAATGGCATAAGTCTGAAGAAGTGTGTCCTAGGATAATATCTAAAGAGCTTCAAAGTCCGCCATGAAGATGGCAAAGACAATGTCAGGGCCGCTTGGAGGAAGAAAAAAAAAATATGTCAAAGGCTCTAGGAAGTCCGCCTTGAGGAAGAAATGGCATGAAGTCTCTAAAGTCCACCATAAGGAAAAGGAGGAATGGAAGAACACTAAGAAAGTCCGCCTTGCATCATGGAAAGAAATTCATGAAGTCCACCCTTGTATATGGCAAGCGTGATCTAAAGTTCGCCATGCCAAAAGGGAGTATCGAAAGGAAAGTAAGAAGTCCGCCCTATCCATGGCAAAACCTTCTTGAAGTGTGCCATGCCTTTGGAAAGACACTTGCATCATGGAATGAAAGTCTAGAAAGTCCGCCATGGAAGCTTGGCAAAGAGACTTTGAAGTCCGCCCTACCTTGGAAAGACATCAATGAAGTCCGCCAAGAGTTTGTCAAGGCACTACAAAGTCCACCATAATGATGATAAGCACAATGGCAAGGAAGATTCAAAGTCCGGCCTTGCCAAGTATATAATGTCTTAAGCATGGTAAAGTCCGCCTTAGCCAAAAGAAAGATGTCCAAATCTTGATGAAATCCGCCCAGCCAAGGAAGCTCAAAAAAATTGGCTAAGTAAAAAATTCAAAAAATTGGAAAGGCACAAGTGAAGTCTGACTTACCTCTAGCAAGGAATGTCCAAAGCCTCATAAAGTCCGACCTTGGCATAGAGAGTGGATGGCGAGACCAAAGTAAAGTACGCCCAAGGAGAAAAATTCAGAAAATTGACTAAGTGTTGGAAGGAAAACAAGAGGAATAAAGAGGAAAAGTAAAGAGGAAGTGGATAAAATCCTTGTCCAAGGATGGAATGTATCCTACATAGCACAAGCCAAATTCAAAATTGAAGACAAATCCAGGGCAAAGTTCATCTAAAACCTTGGCTAAATGTTGAATGGTCCACATGAAGGTATTACAAAATGAAATTGAATAGCCAAAATTTGGCTAAGTATGGGAAATTCTTCACAGAGAAAGTTCCCATTTCCTCCATTGTGGCAAAAGCACAAGGGAGTTCCTCTCCAAATTCAAGGCACTTGAAGGAATTTCAGAGCAATCCGAAAAGGAAGGCTTAATATCTTCAAGTCTAAACATGTGCTCCAAGGCGAGACTTCCAATACAAGTGAGAAGAAGAAATCAAAGTCTCAAAGCGAATCCAAGATCAAAGCTAGGAAGAAACAAGCACCAAGGACAGAGTCATTGGAAAAGAAAAATATTCTAAGGCAAGAACGTGGAAGAAAAACAAAGTGACCAAGGAAGACATCCAACACGCTAAGGTGGCGCCTCGTCACCTTCCAACCAATCAAATTGTTCCAAATCAACATGCAGCAACCTTCTATTTTATTGTTGGTTTATATTTAGCAGAAGGACAAGTGTCCCCAAATGAAATTTTTTCATTGGTCGAGAGGTAGTTGGTTGTGACAAACCCTAATTAGGGTTTTATTTTGTAATCTTGGCCGTCGATTCGAAATCAATCTTGGCCATTGAATTGTAATCGAAGAGCCTATAAATTGAGCTCGCCCCTTATTTGTAAAGTGTGAAGAAAGTGTATGAGATTGTTGCGTTTTGCTACTTCCAATAATAAAAGCTCTTATGCATGATTTGCTTTGAATCCCTTTTATTGTCAAGTGGTTTGCAAGGTTGCATAAACTTCTTCAACATTAGATTAGAATTAAGATAGAATTTGCTTTGAATGTTTGTTAAGTGAATGCAAGATTTGATAGTATAGATTTATGGTGAAACGTTGCTCATACTTTCTTTGGATGGATGATCTTCATTCAATGTGTAAAGTTAGCCTGAGCTTATGATTGTGGATGCTTAACTTCAATCTGGAGAAGTATTGTTCTAGACATGAAAATTATAATCACACCCCTTGAAGATTGCACCCACTTTGTGTAGTTGTCCCAGGGAGGCGAAGCAAAGCGTGGTTACCAGTTTCACCTAATCTTTACCGTCTCTTGAATTCCTAGGAATAGATTAGAACCTCTAAACCCTCATCCTTTTTGCACTTTTTGAAATCTCAAACTGAAAATCCCAAAAGAAGAAGCATTCAATGTTCAATCCGTCTAAGTCCTGAACTTGTGAAGAAATTGCTTAACGTAAGTCCCTTTTTGTATTACCAGCATATCACAACACCCATTGAGCTTATCCACACGTCAAGACCTGACAAAAGAAACCTTGGAGTCGCCATATGATCTTCTCGCAATCTTAGCATACGTGGTGATTTTGTTCAAGAGAGGATAGAGTGTCTTTGGACATTTTATTCTGTGTGTTCGATGGATGATAAAACGTACACCAACAACATGCAACAGACATTGGACCACACAAATCAGAATGAACAAGATCTAGAATACATTTTGATCTACTTTCACTACTATGAAAAGGACCCTTAGTATTCTTACCCATTGCACATCCTCTGCGAGTACCATCATGCTCCTGACTGAGTTTCGAAAGGCCAGTGACCATCTTCTCCATGGATGGAAGAGCTCTGAAGTGAAGGTGAGCAAGCCTCCTATGCCAAAGCTTGCTTGAACTGGTGGAATCATGCATCAATGCTTGAATTGGACGAATGGAAAGTCTGTATAGACTTTCTTGTTGAACACCAATCACTCGAGCAGTCTTGATGCTAGAGTTCTTCGGCCAAGCAAGAACTTTTCCCTTAGAGAATGCAACTTGATATCCTTTGTCCTCCAAGGCTGAGATTGATACAAGGTTTCTCTTGATACCTGGTATGAACAAGACATCACTCAAGTGAAGAGGGATGTCGAAATCTAGGTGAAGAGAGGTGGCTCCAACACCTTTCACTGAATAGCACATATCATCTCCAATTATTACTTGAATGTTGGTTTCTCTCTCCACCAAATCTAAAAGATGTTCTCTATACCCTGTAATGTGTCGAGAAGCTCCACTATCAATCAACCAAGTGCTACTATCAATAGGAACATTGCTTGATAGTGCAGAGATAAATAGAAGTTATCTCTTGATTCCTTTTGAGGAGAGACATCATTCACATCCGCAGTAGAAGCATGCTGCTTTGGTCTTGTTGCACAATCTCTCGCATAGTGACCATACTTGTCACATCTAAAGCATTGGATATGGGAGAGAGATCCTTCTTCTTAGATTCAGGAGCAGCATCTAATTTCCTGTCTCTATTCCTCTTGAAATTTCCTTTTCTCCCTTCTCTACCTTTCCTCTTCGAAGTTTCAGCAACAAGAACATGATTGTCTTCATTGAGAAAACTTCGACCATTACCTCTTGCTGCCAATCTTGATTCCTCTTGAATGCAATCTGCTCTAAGGTGATCAAACTTTGGTAGCTTAGATCTTCCGCTAATACCTTGGATAAAAGGCTCCCAAGATTGAGGAAGACCATTAAGTGCCAACATGACTAAGTCTTTATCATCAACCATATTACCAATGGCACAAAGCTGATCTCTCAACTCAGTGATCTTCATGAAGAAGGAGATAACTGAATCTCCTTTCACCATCTTGATGTGATGAAGTTGTTGACTCAATGCAAGAGCTCTGCTAGTGTTATTGATCTCATATAATCCCTCCAAAGTGTTGAACATCTCTCTAGCTGTCTTCAACTTGGAGATAATAGGCACAAGGTGATCCTTCATTGAATCAATCAATATCTTCTTGGCCTTTGTGCCATTCTTCCTCCATTGTGTCTTTTTAGTCTCATCGGAAGGTTCAGGTACCTCGCTCTCCACGAACTCAAGAATATCATTTTCTTCCAATGCAATAAGGACTCTAAACTTCCAAGAGGTGAAGTTAGAGGCACTATCGAGTCTATCTTCAACCTTGAGACCGTTCACCATTTTCGTAGTTAAGATACACACAAAGATGAGAATAATGGAGAAAGATAATGCTGCTTATACAACTCTAATCACGATCTTGCTTAAACCCGCTCTGATACCATGTTAGTTTTAGGATCAGAATTTAAATAAGCAGATAAAGAACAATTTCAAACAATTTGACACAGCATATACCCTGGGAAAACCCTCCAACTTGAGGGAGAAAAACCCAGCAACAATATATCACTTATATATTGAATAATGAACAGCAATTTGCTTTACAATGAGGCCCAACTCAAGGCCGATCTGTATTGATAATAATGGCACCACACTCAAGGAGTATCGAACCTCTTCTTAGATCGATCTGCTGTAGATGAAACTCAATTTCTTGCTTATGCGAACTTGAACAAGAATGAATATGAATGAATAAATGAGAGAGAGAGCAGCGCCTATAAATACAACATAAGAATGACTTCTCCCAAGTGATGTGTCTCTACACAAGAGGTCGGCCTCTTCATGTAAAGGTGCGATCCTTTCTCCAAGGTAATTCGGCCTCTTATCAATTTGACTCTTTGAAAGGTGGCAAACATACTCTATATGTCGGCTTTGATAATAATATAAATTACAATGTAAATGAAGATGTCTCTTCATAATCATCTCCAATAAATAAATAGCCAATCGGCTATATTTAATTTATTGCTTATTAATATTGCCGTTGGAAGTATGAGGCCCGCGGCTATAAACATCAACACGGATAAGTCAAGCCGCTTCATATCATTAGCCCAAGTGTCGATCATATTGTATATTGGATTTCATGAATCTTGGATTTCATGAATCATTGGGCATTGAACATATTTTGGTGGAGGTTGCTATACATGTTTCATATGTTGGTCGTAAGATATCATCTATAGTATCGTGGGAGTTGAATATTTACAAGGTTCAATATTGGTCCTTACTCTATAATACTCCTAGTCAACTTTGTTGGAAGAAACCATGTAAAATAGCGATAAGGATTGAATGTTGGAGTCTGAAGAGAATTCTGAAATAAGGCCGATCATCCAGATTGAATCCTCTGCTATGTTCTACGCAGGAGTATAAGGTTAGAACTTGAGTATTTGTCTTTATTTATATGAACAGCTGCACAATAATATAGGCTTGTTCAAATACTTCAGTTGTTGACTAAATCTTACATTTAATATCACTACTATCAATATATATTGTCCTGTTTTGCTTATCTGCTATGACATAATACACTGGTTGTCACAATGGATCATCTATATGGAAAATAGACCATACAAACCTAGAAACAAAGACATCAGCAGACTCATGTATCAGATTGGGGCACTACTGGAAATTTTTATTTTCTGTTTGCACATATCATTGGTCCTGGAGTATCAGATTTCATGCAAACTGTTCAGTGAAATACCTGTAAATCTGTTTTGGTAAAATTCAATAATTTTGCATATAAATCTATTTGGGGTTATTATATATTAGTCTTTGTAAATCTGCTTATAGAAAAAGCAAGTGACAATTACTACAGGCCAAATTGATCATACTAGTTTGACACCATGTTGACATTGTCAAACTAGAAGGCAAATTGAGAAATATCGTTTAAAGGGGGTCTGGGTTATTACAATGGTATCAGAGCCATCATCTTGCCAGCCTTGGGTATAAATCAGTTTGCTTCAGCTACAGGTTGCATCAAATGGATAGAATTAAGGGTGGACAGTTGTTTCCTACTTTGGAGAAACATTTGGAAAACCTTGCTCAATTACAACAGAAGATGACTCGTGGATTTGCTCAATCACAACAAAAGTTTAATCGGGATTTGCAATGTCTTGCAGATTTGTTGTCAAGAGAATCTCAGCACTCTAACGACTCATCTACACCTACAAGTAAAGGAACTCAAGATCTATTTGCACAAGGAGAGTATAGGGAGATTTGCAAAAAACTTCATGAAGAGTTTGAGAAACATGCCGATGTGGTATATGGGGATAAAAGGAAAGGATTTAGTGATGATTCTAATGTGACATCAACATCCTTACAAGAAGGATCAAAGGAGGCTTCTACAAAAGAGGTTGCAGATTGTAATGCATCCACAAGTGAGATTGTTGATTCTGTTGTTGACAAGCTTCCTACACATGGAGACAAATCAGAAAATGGCAGCCAAGGTAACTTTGATGATTGGAAACAAAGGCCTTTGGTATTGGAAGAATTAGAAGATCACTTTATGGTAAAGGAAGAAAAGATTGTGAAAGTGTTATCAAGGAAGGACAGTATGCATAAACACATTGAAGGCCTCATGTGGACAACCCAAATTGAGGAGAGACAGAAAGGATTGGTAACAGGTATTACTCACACACACTTGCATTCTATCAAAGAAGCATTGGAATTGATGAAAGATGACTACTTGCAAATTCTCAAAGATAGAGACATGGTTGTCAAATTGGTGAGAAACAAAGATAGGGAGATTGTTGATCTTTGTCTTCAATTGAGGGAGGCTCATTACTCAAGGCACCAAATAGAAAATCAGGTGTGTTGCAGCCACT
The DNA here is from genome assembly GCA_007258455.2 of Sequoia sempervirens. Classification (NCBI taxonomy): domain Eukaryota; kingdom Viridiplantae; phylum Streptophyta; class Pinopsida; order Cupressales; family Cupressaceae; genus Sequoia; species Sequoia sempervirens. The sequence continues at coordinate 18,997 of VDFB02166930.1, forward strand.
TCTCAAAAGCAAAAGGACAATGCGAGAGGTGTGGAGATTGAACAATTTGAGGAAGGGACTGAAGAGCTTCAAAGGGATGAATTTGTGAGTTGTGCAGGTCAAATTGCTTGTGAAAGAACAAGGAGCAGCCATGAGCTTGAGGCTACGCTTGGTGAGTTTGTGCATCACACTCAAGAAGTCACCAATGAAAGGGACAATGATTTATCTTGCAGCCCTGGGACAGCTGTATATGATGGAAAGACATGCAGATTTCAGATTTTTGAATCAGCAATTGATGAAGAGCATCCTCATGGGTGGAAGAATTTGGTAGCACAACAAAGATATTTATGAAGGGTATGATTTTCAGTGGGTAGACAGCAGCTCTCTATCCCCATTTCAGTATGAGATGGCAATGTAAAATGCAAGCAAGTTGAATTTGATAGCATCCAAAATGAAGATCCTTTTCAAACATTACCACCTCTTATCACTTGGGAAGGACTCAACAATGAAGATGTGTTTGAGAAGTCCAAAGTTAACATAGAGGAAGAAGAAGTAAGGCAGTTCAAAAGAATGAATGAAGAGTGGATACAAAGAGCCAAGAAGGCTAAGTTGGTGGCTGCCCATGCAAGACAGCACCTACAACAAGTCAAAGAACGAGTCAAACATTTGGACATCACAAGACAACAACAGGAAGCCTACCTTAGGTTTCTTTTTCTTCAAAGGGAAGATGTTATAGAGATTGAGCATGCCATGAACAAGCATTTTATGACAGCCAAGCATAAAGATCAATCAGATTTGTATGAATCAGAAAATTCATATTATTCACGTGTTGGTAGTTATTGGGTTGATGAGACAAATGTCTTGGAGGCATTTGGCCATGATTGGTATTTACATGAGAGCGCAGAGCTTCAGTATCCATCACCATACTCTCTTGGAGACACTGTTGGTATTCTCACACTGCAAGGATTATTTGGTGGAGAACTTTGCAAAAGAATCGCAAAGGTTTATCCCTAGCGATTCAACATGAATAATAGTATTGGATTGTATTTGGGAAAAAAGAAAGTACCATGAGATGCAACACCCACCCTCAACAACTTTGTCTTAATCCCAACTGGGATTGCAAATCTGACAATCATCAATGCAAAGCTTGAAAGAATTGAATCACATGAATATGAGGGGTTATGTTTGTGCAGAAGAATATGGCACGCCTGAAAAGATGGTGAATGTGAGATCCTGGCAGAGAGGTCCTGCAGCTTGGGTTGCAGTGGCATAAGAGCAAGGGCCTTCTTGGCCTCAAGCAGGCTTATGGTGCTTGTTGCTGCTGCTGATGTGGATCAAAATACAGATGAATTTGAGGGGTTATGCTCATGCAGAAGAATATGGCATGCCTACAAAGATGGTGAATATGAGATCCTAGCAAGGAGGTCTTGTGGCTTGGGCTGTAGTGGCATAAGAGCAAGGACCTTGTCAGGCTTGAGCATGAATATTGTGCTTGGTGCTGCTGATGATTTGGATGAAAATACAGACGCAGGAGCTTTTCAAAACAGATCATCATAAGGATGGCTTAGACTCCATATGCTCCATTGGAGGGTGGTCTGGAATATGTTTCTGTCCCACAGCCACTTGGGAAGGGATGTCCCTCCCAATCCTTCTATTAATCATTGAAGATGGCAGGTTTTTTTGGTTGAGGCCTAATTCTGTCTAGTGGGCACATTGCTTTGTGTCAATTTTTATTTTGTTGTTTGGCCTCTGTTTGGCCCATTTGATCTTAGGGATTGTATTTAATGATCTGTATAGCATTTATGTATATGATACATCTGTAACTTAGCTAGTTTCAACAACCTAAGTACATCTCATGCACAGACTGGTTATAGTTGTACTCAATTATGTTTCAGAAAGGGAGCAGACCCCACTAGAAACTGCATCTATCAATTAAAAAAAACCGAGTACACGTGTGTGTGTATATGTATATATGTAGATATATGTAAGTATATGTATGTATATACAAACATATATATGAATATATGGTCAATATGCATCTGTGTATTATGTGCATGTATATGTATAAATATATAAATGTATTTCTGTGCTTACATGTAAAGAACAATAAACCGCGCTCATGATACTCAAAAGTAAAAGGACCACCAAAAGAAAACTTTACAATGAATTATAATTGTCCGTACAAACAAGCAGAACAAAACTCAAAGGCATCTAATGCATCCACAATCATAGCTAGTGGAATGTGAGTATAGATATTCAGATGAACTCTGCAATATGTTGAAAACTTTGCACCTTGATTCTACGAATGCCAAAGACGTTAAGACGATAGGACAAGCCAGCAGCAATGCCACAAAGGCCCGGTACAAATGTCCTTCTCCATGATGAAAGAAGAAGCTGCATTTCAAACAGATACATCAGTACCTTCCTGATGCAATGTAATACAAGTGAAATAACAAGGTTGCTCCATAAGTCAGTATAACTCTGCAATAAGTAAAGGAAATCTTCCACAGAAAAAAGGTTTTAACCTGAAGGCCTGCAAGATAGACAAATGATTTGTCAGAGAATCGGAAACCAAAAATGCGAAACCATGTTGAAACTGGTATGTCAAAGTAAAAAGGTATGAATGAAGAAAATATCAAGCCATATGGTCCAGATGCGAGTACACTTGAAGTAGGATCTGCAAATCACATAAAGGAAAAAAAAAGTTTTAAATTTGAAGGTCAATGATTAAAATGATATTCTATAATTATATCCGACATGAAAAATTTTCCTTTGGTGGCACAAATTGCAAGAGCAAAGGTGTTCCTTCCTGCTGTATTCAAAGCATTCACGTAAGAAAGGAACCTCAGCCATTAAATATTCAAGTCAGTGCAATGATTAACAACAGGAACATTGAGATAAAACTGTTTCAATCTTTGTATAATTCACTTCAACAACATACTTGGTAAGATATCCATAAAGTTGGCATAAATCTTAGCAGGTCAAAGATAGATATTTACTACTAGGTAATAAAGCAAAAAAATTTGAAGAAATCACTCCTTGAAATAATGAAGGATCCTATTGCATGAACCACAGATTTTTAATGAATATAATTTATAGCTTTAGCCTAAATAAGTTAATTTAAATGTGAACCTGCTCTTGCCCAGCTTGGGAGAGAGATGCTTGTAGAAGAGGAAAAAGGCATAATACTAGCAAAATCTGTCCATGTGAAGGACAATAAAAAGGCAGTAATAGCTAGGTGTGCAACCTTTCTAAGAAAAATTGAATTTAATCAAACAAGGTGAATGAAGATGACAAATTTAGAGCCCCCATTAATTGGGCAGATTGAAACAAGCTTAAGAGGTCTGAGTTATGTTAAATCTCCGAGCTCTAAGACTCCAAACACTGCCTAATCAGACAAGGTGAACAAAAATAACAAACAATTTAAAATTCATAGTCCCTATGAATGTGCCTGGTGGAAATAGTTCAAAACAAAATATAAAAGACTACTTTGGCACGTTACAAATAAGGAGGCTCGAGCATTACTTAAAGAGAAACAAAGGGCATTGGTGGTCTTTTGCAAATCATCATAAATAAAAAGGAAGGTATATACATGTATTTGTGTGATTTTTTTTTCAAAGCCTAGAAACTTCCTCCAAAACAGGCATTTACAAGGAACAAAAGACAACCAAAAAAATATAACATTCCTTATGAGTTTTTTTACTTTTGCATCTCTCATTTTTCCACCTTGAAAGTGATACAAGTTGGTTACCAATTGCAAGCTTGCAACTGGTGACACTTAATCAAAGAAAATTGACTGATACTTCATTTGACAGAAATTTTTTAAAATTTTTAACCAAAGATTATATGTTTCTAACTCTAGAAACACATTGGACTTAGCAAGTTCCAAGATCAATCTGCAGGGAGGACACAAGTGCGACAGAAACTAGGCCAATGCACCTGAGGAGAAGCTCAATCTATGGATATTCGTCTAATTTCTATTCCCACCCTATCTCCACATTTTCTAACCAATGCAACCCTACAGCTTTGGCTACTGTCTCCAATCAATGTTTACTATAAAAGACTGTGTAGCAATGAACAACAAAGCTCAATTGCAAATTTCAGCGAGATAACTAATGGAAGTTCACCAAGAAAACCCAGGAACGCATCCCCAACCTTTCTAGGCATGTCCTTGTTTCCAGGCCATCCCCAAAAAATGGGAAACAGAAGGAAACGTCCCCAAAACATGGGGACAAGAAGGAAGAAGGAAGGGGACAGCTGGCTGTCCCCCTCCCCCAAAAAAAGTGACTTTTTCAATTAAAAAAGCACTCATAAATTTAAAATTCCTTTATTGTGGGCCCCCACACTCCAGCTCGCCCTAAATGAGGAAAAAGAGCCTCATTTCATTTCATATGTATCTTTTGTTTGTGCAAATATATTGCAGCAGAGTTTGAAGGAAGAGCAAATTGTTTTAGCAGGGATTGAAGGAGCAGCTGCAAAAGAAGTTGAATCTAGGGCATCATTGGTAGTGTGATCACAATTTCTTCAAAGAGGTAAGTCATTCTATCATTTTTTTTTGGCAAGTTTTTCTCAAAGCTTAAAGTAAGAAATGTCTGATTTTGTTTTTTCATTTTTCAATTTAAAGTTGCATTAAATCTCAAAAAAATAACATGAGCAACGATGAGAATGATAATAGTGACAATGAAGTGGAAAAAACTCAAATAAATAAAAGGGTTTCAGCCTCATCAAAGTGTGGAAGTGTTGGGGATGGAGTTAAATAGCCAAAGAATCCATTTGAGTGCCCTTCAGAAATATTGAAAACTTATACAAAGGGCTCTTTTAACAAAAAAAACCTTTTCTCCAACTTGTGACAGCCCTAGATACCAAAAGTAAAATTCAAGGGGGAGTAGGGTGTGGCTGTGTCATATTTGTAACACAGATTTTAGAGGGAGATACACAAGGGTACAGTCTCATTTCTTGGGTGTTACAGGTTGTGGAGTTAAGGTTTGTCCAAACATAAGGATGATGAGAAGCTAGAGGCTCATAGATTGCACGGGGAGGCAGAAATGAGATCTACAGATGTGACAATGCCGACACATTCTTTTGCAAGTGGACATTCATCTATGCCTATGCTAACCATGGCTAGTAGTGGTAGTAGTGATATTACCACAAGAGGAAGCAGGAAGGTTAGTGGTGGTGAGAGGCCAAGGACAATTGCAGGTATGCTTGATGTGCAGGCATAGGATGCAATAGAGTCTTCCATTGCCAAATTTTTTTATACCCATGCCATTCCATTTCATGTGGCTCGTTCCTCTTATTTCAAACAAATGATCAAAGATGTAGCATCTATTGGTCCCTCATTTGTACCCCTATGGAGATTATAAACTACACACTACCCTCCTAGACAAAGAATATTCTAAGGTTAATTTGCTAATGGAGGATATGATGCAAACTTGGATCAAGATAGGTTGTTCTATTGTGATGGATGGGTGGACCGATATTAGACATCGACCACTCATCAATATTATAGTCACATGCCCAACTAGCTCTTATTTTCTTAGAGTCATAGATTGTTCAAGGAAGTGTAAGGATGTAGACTTCTAGTTTAGCATTTTGAGAGAGGCCATAAAGGAGGTTGGAGCCTCAAATGTTGTACAGGTGGTCACTAATTCAACACGTGTACAAATTGGCTGGTATGATGGTGGAGGGTGCTTACAAGCACATCTTTTCAACCCCATGTGTTCATGCATTGAACAATGCATTAAAAGACATAGGGAAAATAGATTATGTGAGGCAAGTGGTGGTAGAAGCTAGAGATATTCAAATATTCATTTGCAACCACCCTACCTCACTTGCTCTCTTCAAGATGTTTTTAAAGAAGAAATTCATCAAACCTATTGAGACAAGATATGCCAATTACTTCATTTTGTTAGAGAGGATGATTGAGGTGCATGAGCCTTTGCAATTGATGATGGTGAATTCAGAGTGGAGTAGATGGCTTAATTCAAGCTCTACTGAAGGAAAATCCATCAAACAAAGGATGCTTGATGACGATTGGTGGTCCACTATAAGGTAAGACATTGCTGATTTTATTATTAAATTGCAGACTTTCATATTAAATTTTTTATTTTAATATTTTAATTTTATTGCTCAATGTTTCAACTTTCGAAGTTTTTGACTTGTCAATTAATTCTTTTGAACTTTTTGTTTGCATTTTGCAGATATGTTTGCTTTTTCATCTCACTTGTTGTAGATGTCATTAGATATGTTGATACAGACTCTCCTAGTCTTTGAGAGATCTATGAGACATTTGACAGCATGCTTGGAAAGATAAAGCAAAGAATTTTGGCTAAGGATCCTAGTTTGGGATTATATGGGCAACATATTAAGCCCATTGTGACATGCAGGTGGAACACAATGAAAACCCCACTTCATATGGCGGCCTTTGCTCTTAATCCCAAATGGTATGCACCAAAGGCTAGAAGGTTGCCTCCTTGTGATGAAGAACAGGTGAAAGAAGGGCTAATGAAGGCCTTTCGAAAGATGTATTCAATTGAAGAGTCTACAATAATTCGCACACAGTGGTTTTCCTTCACAAATCCTCGTGGTCCAACATTCAGTAAACAGAGGCAGAGATAGATAGAGCTACATTAGCTCAAACTGACCCTATAGGATGGTGGACATAGCATGGGAAGGATACACCACAGTTGAGGATGCTTGCCATTCGCCTCCTTTTACAGGTTGCCAGTTCCTTTGCTACAAAGAGGAATTGGTCCACATATGGCTTTATCCACTCCATCAAGAGGATAGACTAACCTCTAAATGATCAAAGAAGCTAGTGGTCGTGCATAGTGCTCTTCAACTTTAGGATTGTCAAACTCCAAAGTATCTACAGACTCCCACTTTATGGTGGGATGTTGATCCCTAAGATGCCACCCAAGTTGATAAGTAGGAGGCACCAAAGGGATTGGTTGGGCAGTGACTCAAATGAGGACTTTGATTTTGATCCAGTGTTGAGAGATGCAGATTAGGGGCAGCAGCGTACTTTCTTTTTTTGTATTTTCATATTGTAATCGAAAGTGAAACTTGTAGCCTTTGGGCATTTTGTTCTGACTTGTAACTTGTATATTGTTTTTTAATATCATATGCATATTGACAATGAATTATGAAAGCAATTTGAATTAAGTTTTGACATTTGCTAATTTGTTTAACTTTGACTCTCATGTGAACTCTCAATTTAACACAATGTTATGTATTAAGGTTCTATAATGTATATATGAATGCTTTATCAATGTTACCCTATGAATATTTAAAATTTTCCTATATATTTTAAATTTTCCCTAATTTTTATATGGTTGTCCCCTTTTCTGTCCCAAAAAACAGCCCGAAAAATTGGGGACTCCAAAATGCATCCCCCTGACACCTACTGTCCCTATCCCGAAAACTCGGGTAACATAGAAGTTCACACATTGTCCCATGTTGAGAAAACAAGGAGCCATACATTTTGGATTGCCACAAAGATAAACATAAGTTTGAAATACTGTCATTATTGTGCTTGGATAGCCTCATCCAAATCCTTGTACCAGAAGAAAGTTCAGCATATTATTTTCTTGTGGCCAGAGAATACTGCTCTTCTGGATTCAAGCATACAACCAGAACAGATAGATTGAGCTTCTGCAAAAAAAAAATGTCAATATTCCACAGTAGTCTTCTCAACTTAACCCATCGAGCAGCATCCAACTGTCACTGACTCACACTTCTGCAACCAATGAAGGACTGCAGTAAGTAAAAATGTCTCACAGGCTGCTACAAACCTTGCATATAATTGTCTACTAAATCATAACAATAAAGGATGAACTGCCCACTAAGGTGTGATCCTACTGTAGTGTTTGGGATTGGAAAAACATGAGATGACAAAGATTTGAGGATTCAAAAGGAAAAGACATAAGTTCTGATGGTAGCTTAGCACAAGTATAGAATAAATGTCGGTAGATGCGAGACAAACAGAAATGAAACCAAAGATAATTCATCAATTATTAAAGATAATTGAGCAGTCATACAGGGTTTATATTGATTAATGGATTATAACTAGGGAGCACTCTAGCAAACAAATACTTATGGACTTTTAACAAAAGCTTTCGACTCACTAGACAAGTGCATCTCTTAGGAGCAATGCATAATTGATGGTCAAACAACCAAGAGACACTGTTTGAAGCAAAGCAACAATAGTATTGGTACTAGTCATAAACAAAGTATTATACTTGGTACATGGACACAATTCAAATTAAGTCACTACCACTTCAAACAAAGCAATAAAAAATTTCCATTTGACCAATTAGAATAAGGAAAGGGACAAGAAAAGTAATAGAATTTAGAGAAAGCATGTCACCAATAAGCTGCAACTAAATGGTAAATACCAATAATGTTGCCCAAACAATATTGAGAACAAAGAAATCAGAGATCCCTACAAAGTGTCAACAATCATCCTTTAATACCACTTGATATGAACCTCCAACAACAGCCGATGAAGATAATACATAATAACAGATGAAATAGACACAAAACAGATTGAACTTTTTGAGATAGTCTCCCAATAATTATTAGAAAAGGCGAGACTTAAAAATAACAATAGCCAATAACATTGAGCAATAATCGAATGCTATTTAATGAACATAACTATTGAGACATCCTAAATCTTCTCATTGGGCCACAGCATTAAGACCCATAGTATTGACTTGTGAAACAACTCAAACTCCACACATGATGACATGAATGCCACTAAAACTAGGCTGACCCACCGACAACACAACAGCACATTCATGTGCAACCATATGCATACCACGTGCTCCCCTTATGTACACACTTTTCCCTCAAACCATGGACTACAAAGTGAATTTCTCCATTTAATCAAGTACATAAAAATTTAATTCTTGTCAAAGTTTCTTTTTCCATGGTTACAAAGATTGCATCTTTGGCTTCCAGTGTCTTATGCATAGGATTTATATGGGTTGTAAGGCATTCCTCTAGTTCTTTTGTTAACAAACCCGCCCAATAGGATCTCAACCCACAAGAACTCAACATGCATAAGTTTACTTTATAGTGCTTCTAATCATACATTCCTTAGGTGCAGCCAGTAATACGTTTGCAAGATCCTTAAGCCTCTGGATCATGTAATTGTATTTTGATTTTTGTCTCAAAGGCTGGCTGATAATTGTGCTTCATTGCGTGTGATTTTACTTAGATGTTATCTGCTACCAATATATGGATGATGTCTTCCTTGTCTGCAGCAATGTCTTCCGTGTTATGAATCATGTTTTATGCCCATATAAAGCATTTGCTTATATGAACAATAATACTCACCCTCCAAATCTTCCCAGTCTTAGATTTCTTCCATTTCAAACTTGTATGCTTCCTCAGTCTTGTGAGACTTACCACATGTATACTCTCTTATAACATTCAATTTCAAATTCTAAGCAACCATTTACTTCAAGATCCTTATTATTCCCCTCAAATGCACAATCGATTCATTGTCCAATCATGTGTTCTATCCCACCATGTTTTACATATAATAAAACATAAAAATAAAAATAAAATGGAAGCCGAAAAATAGATAACATTATAGGAAGGCAACTAATTTATCCACTATCTCTAAATGGTTGACATCTTACGCCTCTGCAACAACATCCCTTTCTTTTCTTGAATCATGTTTTATGCCCATATAAAGCATCTTCAATAATACTCACCGTCTGAGTCTTCCCAGCCTTGGATTTCTTCCATCTCAAACTTGTATGCTTCCTCTATGTCTAGTGAGGCATATCACATGTATACTCTCTTATGACATTCATTTCAAATTATAAGCAAGCATTTACTTGACGATCCTTATTATTCCCCTTAATGCAGAATTGATTCATTTCCTAATCATGTGGTCTATCTTACCATGTTTGACATGTAATAAAAACTAAAAATAAAAAGGAAGCAGCAAAACAGATAACAACATTATAGAAAGGCAACTAACTTATTGTCCTTTGTGGTATGAGAGTCAATTAACCGCTGGTAAACAGAATTAGAACACAGAAATGTTAATAAGGATGACCCTATGCATCAAACATTTAAAAGCAGAGGCATAAATAGCTGAAACTGCCCCAGCATGTCAGTTTAAAGATTTACAAAACAAGCATTACCCAAATGAATGTTCACCAGGCCTATTTATTATATTAGATTCAGTTTACTGATACAACTAAATATATAAGAAAGTCCTAAGTTTAATGATCAGTTTGCACGTATCATGAGATTGGCAAATTGAATGCAGAGTCACATGACTTGTACTACCGCAGTTCCTAATGTGTAAATGAACATAACTGTTAACCTTTACCCTTATCATAGTCAGGGCCTTTAAATCATTTGAAATGCACCCAAGAAATTCTTCAGCCTCAAGCAAATATGAAATTTTATGCCACTAAGAGTTATATTGGGCACTAACATAATTTATCTTTAACCTGTCCTATTATTGTAATAAGATTTCTGGATTAAAACTGTGTTGCAATTTTTACAATATTGCTATGGACTGTGGAAACTTCATGAATTTAACTGTTCTATTATTTTAAAGCTGGACAAAATTTAACGTGAGAACATAACGGACTAAAGATTTAACCTGATAACTATACAGAAAATCTATAATGATCATTATTTTAAATTTTAAAAATAAATTAACCATTTTTTATTTTTATTTTTCTAGATAATACATATATATACCCCCCACTGCATGTGCATGCACACACACATATGATCTTCATTATGGTTGAAACACAATAAGACAAATATTACCAGATGGATATTTCTGCATTTAAATTTCATTATAGTGCGAATTAGCCTTGTTGCATTCATTTGTATCTTGGAATTTTTACCATGCATTTCTTCTAATTTAAATTAAATGGTGAACATTTTCCAGGATTGAAACATTCCCATTTTTTAAGTTATAATACACCAAAGAAATGTTAAAATCATAGTTGACACTCACTGTCCAGGAAATGAGCATTTGACAGAAATTGTCTTTTACATGTATGGAAGAACTTCACTGATTTGGCTATTATAAATTTTCTTTCTTGGAAACTAAGGAAGTTATGATGTCTGATTCCTATCTACACAAATAAATAGCCAAAACTTGTCTTAAATTGACTTATTTTAGAAGCTGCTCTGTTCTTTCCATGGCATGGTGTATCTTCTCATCCTATGACAATAATCTCTTCCTGATTTCGGTTTTTTTGATAATTCAAGTTCCAAAACTGAACTTGACCTTTTTGTACCTGAAGAAACAATGCCTGAAATATCCTATTCAAGAGTTAATAGGAGATAGAATAGTAGGGAAGAGTTAAAATGGTAGTTGCCAAGCAGTTAGGTAAAATTGAATTTTAATGGTCTCTCTAAGGCATAGTTGCCAAGAGATGCGTCTCCCCCCCCCTCCGAGATGCGTCTCGGAGATGGAGACGCGTCTCCGGTGTTAATGTTATAGCAGCTTCGGTAGCTCCTTCCAGCTCACTTCTTCCGTGGAAGTCTCAAATTGAATAATAGCCGTTGGCTATTCAATTTACTTTTATTGTGTTATATTTTCATGCTTTGGCCGACATGAAAGTATTCATAATTCATTAGTCATTTTAATAGTTATTGAGGCCGACCTAATTTACATTCTTTATGAACATATATCTGGCCGACTTCCTTTGTGTTATGAAAAATAGCATCTTATCTTGGGCCGACATTATGAGATGAGGAGGTGCGACCTCCCTAACCTGTATATAAACGCCTTGACTCGCCCATTGTAAGGTGCCAAGCAGAGTTCGGTTATTTCTGTTCTATATCTTCAAGGGAGAATATATCTTCAGGTTCGAATATATTAAGTGAAGAGCGAATTCAAGATACAGGGAAAATATATACAGCGATATGACTCTAATCTGTGCGAACCTTATGAAGTGTGAAGATCATACAGTTCGAAGACTTTCCAGTGCAAAGCTTCATGACAGTGCGAACTCAGCTGATGACTATATGCGAATATGTGAAGTGCGAATTTACCAGATCTGAGGCATCTTGAGATGCGAATATATAATCAGATCAAAGGGAGATCATAAGCCAGAGCGAAGCTACAGGTTTCAGTTTCTGTCAAGTGTGCTTGAAGTCTGAGAACTGAAGACCTTCAATGCTAAGTGATCATTATTGGATCTGTATTCTAAATACTGTCAGGTGTGATCTAAAGCTTATTATCTATCATTCCTTATTGACACTGAATATCGGTCTTGTGTTAGACCTTACTGTAATTGTGAAATTGCCACTATTGCATCAAATATAAGAGAGATCTTTGTTGCTGGGTTTTTTCTCCCTCAAGAGGAGGGTTTTCCCAGGGTATATGCTGTGTTATGTTGTCTGATTTTGAATTATTTTCTGTGCATTTACTTCTGATCACATAATTTAACATCCGGTACTGGAGACGCCTCCTGCCTCCTGGAGACTTCTGCCAAAGTTTCCCGAGTACCCTACCGTCTCCTATTGCAAAAAATGACGTCTCCCACAAAAAACAACCTAAAATGTGAACTATGATTATGAAATATGAAGTATGAACTCTTTGACTCTTTGACGCAATGACATTTGTGTATTTGAAGTTAATGTTCATTGTTAAACTTTACTACTGCTCTTGTTTTGAAAGTTTAATGTCATCATATTTTCTATAAATTATTAATTTTTTATATTTTTAATTTTTATTTATATTAAAAAAATGGCATCTCCAAGTAGCCCGTCTCCTATTTTCGAAAAAAAGTTGTACTGGTACAGGTACCAGTCTCCCATACCAGTACCAGTACCAGTCTCACGGCAACTATGCTCTAAGGGCAATCTTGGTCCTGCAAGTGCAGGATGTTTAAGAAACAATTGAGGAGACTCTGTAGTTGGAGATTTGAAGCATCTACGGTTGAAACTTGAAACTAATAACACTGCAGAATGGGATTCATTACTTGAAGGTATGAAAGTTACATATAGGGATGGGTATAGAGAGACGTGGAGAGTGAAGCTGACTCCCAGACTGTTGTAAATACAGTTAATAAAGGAAATTGCCCAAATTGGCAACTTAAAGCAGTTTTAGTAGAAGTAATGAAATGGAAGGCCAAATTTGATTGTGTAAAGGTGATGCATTGTTATAGGTCTCAAAATAATGTTGCAGACTATTTGGCAAATCAAGGTGTCTTATAATCTGATTTCTCATTAGTTGAAAGTATAGAGATGTATGATTGGGCGGAGATGGAAGCCCTAATTGAAAAGGATCATCCTCCCTAATTATTGTTTAAAGAGGCATGTGATATAAAAGATAATTATGGTTGAGTATCAACAGGCTTCCATTATTTTGATTTGTGAGGGCACAGAAGATTGTGAATTGCTTGGGAAGTTTATATCTTGATGCAGCATGAGGACTTGCTACAACACGCAGCATTGCCATGGCTTGTGTGGGCACTCGTTTTAGGTAGGTGGCTTGGTGTTCTTTCTACTGGTTTTTTGCTGTTGTGTGTTGGCTCCCCTATTATGACGGGGAGGGGATCCTCAAGAGACCCATTGTACCATGGCCCAGTTATGGACCATCATTTGAAAAGAATTTTCGACTGTGAAGAGAAGTGTAATCTAAATTTAGTGAAGGAAATTTTAGGGGCGGAGGATCTAGAGGATAAGGGCCAGCTGCATTCTAGGGCCATGATATTGTCAAAGTTTAAGAAAAAGTTGAAGTTGGTTGTGGTTAATGATGAGTAAAGGGCTCATATAATAGACTTGCTTGTTCTAGAGGACTTGAAGGAAATGGAGGTCAAAAAAAAGAAGGAAAAAGGTGTGTTGTTGTGTGGGTCAGGAAAAGAGGAAGAAGAATGCTTCAGGCAATGCTACAGAAGTAATGTTAAAGAAATTGCAAGAGGGTATCCATGAATTGCAGGTAGATAATCAAATATTGGAGGTATTTTGCTAAGACTTGCAAATGACTATTAGGCACATGGTAGTTTCCTTTCACAATGGAAAACTAGAGAGTACTAGTGGTTATGCTATGCCACTATTGCAGGAAGGTATACTCACATGGGCATTGCAAAGAATAGAGGTGATTAAAGGAATTAAATTTCATGGACTTATGTCTACAGCTGAACCATTTGCACTATTGGTGGAGATCACTTCGATTTTAAGGAATGGGATTTCCAATGAGTTTCTGAGAGTTGGAAAACTGCATCACCTAGCACAAGAATGCAATGCGGTCTCTCCAATGTCTAGTAGGTTTCTCTCTAGTGTGTTTTTTCTAGATTTTGCTGACAGTTTTTCTCTAATCCCTCCCCTGTTTTTGTTTTGGGTCTTCTTCAGTTCGATTGTTTTGGTTGTTATCTCGTTTTCGGATTGTTGTGGTGTGCAAGGGATATTAGAATAATATTAAATTATTAAAAGATAAGGCTTACAATTGTAATAAAGCCACCTTAGTGGCAAGTGTTTTCTTTCTATTTTTTCTAGATTCGTTTTTTAGCTTTAAGTGAGTCATGTAATGTTTATCCATTTGGGTGGTTTCTTCTCCAATCTCTATATAAGGAGATGAACCTCTTTGTAATAATTATCCTGTTAATTAATAGAATATTAGAATATTGTGTTCTATTAATTTTTGCAATATGGTATTGTATACACTTAAAAATGGTCATATCACATTGTCTGGTAATTAATTAAATATTTTTAATATTTAATTAAAATCTTTTGATTCTATCTACGTATAAATAAATTTAAATAATTTATTTATATTGTTCATGATTTCATTTCGATTAAATATTTAATCACCTTTTCATATTCATTTCTTAATTAATTAAATAAATGTTACAATTTATTTATATTAATTATCATATAATCTTAGTTTGAATATTTTATTCAAATAAAGATTAAAATATTATAATTCTTCTAAATATCATTTGTAATTAAATATTCCAAAATATTTGATTATTTCCTCTAAATCATTTCAAAATTCCTCTAATTCAATTCAAAAATCTATTCATAATTAAATATTTCCAAAAATATTTAATTAAATTCTTCTAAATATTTCAAAAATCTTCTAAAGCCACATCATGATTAAATATTACAAAATATTTAATTAATTCTTCTATAGTTTTCAAAAATCAAAAAATCAAATATCAAAAGTAATAAATAAAATTAAATAAATTTAAATATTTATTTAATTTGGGATTTATCTTCAACTCCCGGAAACAAACTGCCAAAACAGAAAATTAAATTTCTCTGTTTCTATGCAGGCTTGTTCCCGTGGGTTGAAGACAGGATTCCATTCTTCTCTCCAACCTCTCAACCTCCTCCCATTTTCTTCTCAACCTCTCAATCTCTCACCATTCAAACTTACCAGACAAATTCACAGCCGTAGATTCTTGCCAGCCGGGATGGAGCCTGCAAAAAAATCTATAAATACAGCTGCCGGGAGCTCCAAAATCATATAGAATTTTAAGCAAGTAAATTATAGGCAAATTGCATAGCATCCATAGCATTCATAGAGTACTTTCATAGCAATAGCATAGAATCATAAGCATAGTAGCAATAGAATCATGATATCTCCCATTCACAGCCCCTGTGCATAATTCACAGCCCCTGTCCATATCCGTATCATCAATCTCATTTCTACCAGCATATAGAATAGTAAAGCATTCTCATTTGCATACTCGTTCTACAAGTTGCCATTTGAAGGAAGCCTAGCTTACACAATCTGAGAGCAAAAGCTTCAAAAGAATCACTGTAGATAGAGGAAAATGGGACGGTTCTGAAGAATTTTGTTTGTTAATTTGTTTTCAATTTCTTTAGATTAATGTTTCATTTAGTGTTTTATGTTTTCATTTAGATTAACAATTAAACATTTACAATTGCATCGTAGGGAGTCACGTAAAACAAAGTTGAATCTTGTGGAAAAACTCAGGAGGGTTTCAAGGTTAAATCACAGGTTGGCCTTTTTTGTGTGGGCAGATTTTTTTTCAAAGAATTGTGTAGGAATTTTCATGCAAAATAACTTGCATGTGCATGTATGTCAGTTGCATGTACTTGCATGAACTTGCATGTTGCTTAAATGTAATATTTCATGTGAAAAAGAAGTTTTTTATGCATTTTAAAGAAGTCTAGTTCTTTCAAGACAGAAAGAAAGCCAATATAGACAACTCAAAATGGATGGTTGCCTAGTTAGCTTGGGAGTTTGTGATCTTGGGAGTCATACCCTTACAAGGGTTATGAGACAACTTGATGGAGCTCAGTAAAGTAGCTCAACATGGATTGTTGTCCAATGGTTTGGGAGATCTATGATTCGGGAGTTCAGGGAGGTGGTAATCTGGGAACTCGGGAATTCAGCTCAGAAACTACACCTTTACGAAGGTTTGAGGCAGCTTGATGGAGTTCTACTTGGTATATGGCATGCTTTCAAAGAAAAGCTTCTGGAGAATGGCATATTCATGGTTTTGGGTGTTTTTAGTTTGTTATGTTTTGTTTTCAGTGAAGTAAGCCTTAAGGGGGGTATTAGAATAATATTAAAAGATAAGGCTTACAGTTCTAATAAAGCCACCTTAGTGGCAAGTGTTTTATTTCCATTTTTTTAGATTCGCTTTTTAGCTTTAAGTGAGTCATGTAATGTTTCTCCATATTGGTTGTTTCTTTTCCAATCTCTATATAAGGAGATGAATCTCTTTGTAATAATTATCCCGTTAATTAATAGAATATTAAAATATTGTGTTCTATTAATTTTTGCAATAAGGAATTGGTGGTGCAATGTATAGTTAGGTGGTCTATTCTTATGTTCTCTTGCTGGCAGGCAGCATTGGCACTTTGTTATTCTGTTTATAATTGTTTAGATGGTTTTAGGTAGTCTGGTTGAAGCTGATATAGCTACTGTTTAGGTTATAATGTTGGTGGATATTTTGATATTTTAGTATATGTGTTCTTTCTTCTGCTTGTAAGCATCATCATTGTTTATGTTAGATCTATTGCTCTTTAATATTTCTGGAAATAAGTAAATCAATTTTATGAAGCTTGTATAAAATCGAATTCAAATAGATGTTGATCAAAATATGCTTTGAATAAAACTCTGTATTCATTGTCGCTATGTGTGAAGGCACGTACTTGTTAAATCTGTTTAACTTGAATGGTTACAGGAACCCGCGTGCTGAAAGGAACACGTCCTTGAGCGGACGTGTCTCCAAGTGTGGAGACACGTCCTCTCAAGAGGCGTATCCCTTTGGATATGAAACCCGTGCGCTCAAAGGAACACGTCCCTTGAGCGGACGTGTCACCAAGTGTGGAGACACGTCCTCTCAAGAGACGTGTCTCTTGGAGGCAGGTCTCCCTAATACAAATAATGAGTCCATTCTTAATATGCAGATCATCGAAATCTATTAATGTTCTGCATCCAGTTCATTCGGCATTAAGTGAAGTTTTCAGAAATTCGTATTTTGTCTTAGAATTTTTCAATTAGAATCTCTGGCCCTAGTTTGTTCTCAGTTTTAGCATCCTTTTATATTACAGATTTGATTACATCTACATGGTATCAGAGCCACGTTGTGTGAATCCTAATCAAATCTGAATACCATTCTGCTCAAGAAAATTCGTATTTTCCAGAATCGAATTTACTTCACATTCTTCATAATGTCAAGTGTGATCAGATTTGAAGATCGCCTTGCAAGAGCAGACAATTTCACATCATGGAAATTTAGAATCATGATGATCCTTAGAGAGAATAAGCTAGATTCACTTGTGAAAGAAAACTTGGAGGAAACAAAGTCTGAATCTGAGAAAACTCAATGGACAAAAAACAATGAAAAGGCCATGAAAATCCTAGTAGATGCAGTTAGGGATCATATAGTGCCCATCCTAGCAAAACATGAAACCGCATACCATATGTTCAAATCTCTTGAGAAAACCTATGAGATCAATAACACTTGCAGGACTCTTGCTTTAAAAAGGCAAATCAACAATGCTCAAATAAACAAAGGAGAGTCCATTAATGCATACTTCATGAGGATTATTGAACTGAGAGATCAATTATCCACAATTCGATATCAGATTGATAGCAAAGAATTAACTCTAATTGCACTAGGAGGCCTACCAAACTCATGGGAGTCATTTGTTCAAGGAATAAGTGCAAGATCCAAATTACCTAAGTTTGACAGGCTAAGAACTGACTGCCTTCAAGAAGAAACAAGACTCTCCTCAAAAGAAAACAAACAGAAAAACGTAGATGAAGATATTCATGCACTCAACACATCGTCTAATAAAAGGAATAAGAAAAACTCCTACAAGAAAGGATCTTTTAAAAGAAAGAGAAATTCCAATGGAAAGGGATCTTCTAAGAAGAAAGACATTTCTCAAGTGCAATGCTTTAGGTATGATCAATATGGCCACTATGCAATGAAATGCCCTGACAAATCAAAGCAACAAGCATCCTTTGCCAAAGTAGGAAAGACAAATTCAGATCATGAATCTGAGAACTTTGTGTTCTATTCAGCATTATCTAATCAAGTATCTAACAATATCAACAACTGGGTAATTGATAGTGGTTCTTCAAGGCACATCATAGGGTTTAGAGAAAACTTAGACACTATGACTGAAGAGTCTGATGAAGATGTAACAATTGGGGATGACTCTACACATCAAGTAAAAGGGGTTGGAACTTGTTCCATCACATTGAAATCTGGTCTCTCCCTTCAACTCACTGGAGTCTTATTTGTACCTGGTATAAAGAGGAATCTCATATCCATCTCTGCACTTGAAGACAATGGTTATAGAGTTACTTTCATGGATGGGAAAGTTCTAGCATGGCCTAAGAACTCAACAATCAAGAAAGCCCAAATCATAGGTGTGAGACAAGGGTACCTTTACAAACTTTGCACTGAAGTCAATCAAGCCCTTACCCTTGACACCTTTGATTCAAATGAAATTTGGCATAGAAGATTAGGACACCTTCATTTCCGTGCCCTACCTTCTATGGAGAAACTCGTAACAGGGTTACCTAGGTTAAAATCATCTCATGAAGGAAATTGTAAAGGTTGTGCCTTAGGAAAGAATTCAAAGGGATCCTTTCCCACTAGTTTGAGCAAAACTCTTAATGTGTTAGATCTGGTTCATTCCGACTTATGTGGACCTATGTCTGTACCTTCTAAAGCAGGATTTCTTTACTATGTCATATTCATAGATGACTTCTCTAGGAAAACCTAGATCTATTTCCTTAAGTGTAAAGAGTCAATAGAAATCCTCAAAAGGTTCAAAGAGTTCAAAGCACTTACAGAAAACTTCTCCAGGAAGAAAATAAAAACCTAACTTCTCCGGGAAGAAAATAAAAACCTTAAGGACAGACAATGGGAAAGAATACACCTCTGAAGTTTTTAAGGAATTCTGCATGAGTGCTGGAATTAAGAGGGAGTTCACAGTGGCTTACAACCCTCAACAAAATGGGGTCGCTGAAAGAAAAAATAGAACCATTGTAGAAGCTGCCAAAGCAATGTTGCTTGATCAAAACATTGAAACCTCCTTCTGGGCTGAAGCCTCTAGGACTGTTGTCTACATCCAAAATAGATGTCCTCATTCTCATCTTGACAACAAAACTCCTGAAGAAGCATTCACTGGTATAAAACCTGACATTAGTCACTTTAGGATTTTTGGTTGTCCCATCTATATTCATGTGCCCAAGGAGAAGAGATTCAAACTTGAACCTTCCGGAAAGAAAGGGATATTTATGGGATATAGTGAAACCTCCAAAGCCTTCAAGATATTCATACCCGATCAAGATCAAATTGAATTGAGCAGAGATGTCATCTTTGAAGAAGACATTGCATTCAAGAGGGCAAGAAGTTCTAGTGAGACTGAAACCTATTCCCCTAGAGTACCTGAAATGGAACCTGCTCCTGAGATTCAGAGGGAGCATCCTGAGGAAATGTCACCTGAACTTCCTTCTACTTTAAATGAGAATACAGATGTCAATGACAGAAAGAGACCACTTTGGGCCACGAATATGATCAAAGAAGTAGAGAATCATGCAGCACCCAAAGGAACGTTCAGGGAGAGTAAAAGACCCAAACGTTTCTCTAGCTATGTTGCTCTCATGAACGATATCATAAACTCCGAACCTGTCAGTGTTTCAGAAGCCTTCAGACATCAAGCATGGAAAGATGCAATGACGGAGGAATATCAGTCCATTCTAAAGAATGATGTATGGAATGTTGTGCCTAGACCAAAAGGGAAATCTGTTGTCTCTTCCAAATGGCTCTTCAAAATCAAGCATGTCAGCCGATGCGATAGAAAACATAAAGCACGCTTTGTGGCAAGAGGTTTTTCTCAAAAAATAAGGCATTGATTACTAAGAAACATTTGGTAACTCAAGGTTCAAGTTACACATCGCTGAGATGTTGTTAGCCATTGCGCTAGAAATTTAAAGGTCGAAGATCCATCAAATGGATGTGAAGATCACCGAATGGAACCATTGAAGAGGAAGCTCCATCTCAGAAATCAGCCCGGCGGTTTTGTGGATACATAAAACCTCACTCACATGTATGCAAACCGAAGAAACCTCTTTATGGATCTCTGCAGTCGCTCCTGTGGTCCGCAGGAAAAGCATCTGACAAATTTCATCTCTTGGGATTAGGATTTTCCAAAAATGATGCTTACTCCAATCTTTACTTCAAGGTAATCAAAGGTGATATGCTTATAATTATTTTATATGTTGATGATCTGCTAATAACAGGAGAAGATCACCTCATTGCTCAAGGGAAGCAGGATCTAATTTCTGAATTTGACATGAAAGACTTAGGCATTCTACACTACTTCCTAGGTTTAGAAGTATGGCAGAAATCAGAGGGCATTATACTAAACCAAGGGAAGTATACTATTTATTTCGAAAAGATTTGAATGTTGGACCTGTGACCTACGTCTACACCTATGGAAACCAACCTTCACAAATTGAAAGAAGCAGCAATAGAATCCAAGTGTGCAGATCCAACCCTTTACAGACAGATGATTGGATCCTTGATGTATCTGGTTAACACCAGACCTGATATTTGCTATGCAGTGAATGTTCTCAGCTAGTTCATGTGTGAGCCAAAGGAAATTCACTTAATGGTTGTGAAACATATTTTGAGATATCTTCAAGGCACTATTGGATATGGTCTTCTTTACAAGAATGATCAACTAGATCTACATGGGTAATTCGGGATTCGGTCAGCTGAAATGTAACTGATCTAAAAGCACATCGATGTTGTTTCCAGCTTTAGGATCAGCTATGATCTCCTCGATTTGCGAAACAATCTTCGCCTTGCACGTAGTTCACCGTAGTCAATACATTGCAGCCTCAATGGGGAGCAAGAGAAGCGCTTTGGCTTTCAGAAATTGCTTGTGGGACTCTTTGGTGAGCCCTTGAATCCTACAATTATTCATTGTGATAATCGAGTTGTATCAAACTCTCTCAGAACTCGGCTCTTTCATGATGATCTAAGCATTGAGAATCCCCTATCATTATGCAAGAGATATGGTGAAAGGAAAGTAATTTTGTTGGAGTATATTAGTACAAATGATCAACCTAGATATTCTCACCAAGCCTCTCCTAATCAAGGTAGAGCACTTCAGAAGAAACTTGGTATGGTTGAAATGTAATTTGTTATTTATGTTTAAACCCAAACATGTCTTGTCAAACAAACCAACATATAAAGATGTTTAAATGTAGAAACTTCTTTCTTTTGTCAGTGTGTGTGTGACTCTTACGACTTTTATGGGCTCCATTTTCCCCGCGGTACATTATTGAAAGGTACCATCTTTCTAATAATGAACACTTGTATTTTGACATTGTAAAGTGACGAATTTCTACAATGATAAAATTATCATGATAGATATCATGTGACTTGATATTCATGATATGTCATGACAGTATCTCTTGATACTTTAATGATATCATGGGACTTGATATCATTTGTAGACTGGCCAGATCCTTAAGAGATAATCATGGTGGATATTTATATCTGTGGATATGCCATGAATTATGGTAGACATCATGTGACTTGATGTTAGTGCACATACCATAATGAAGATGTGTTATGAAGAATGTCATGTGACTTGACAACTTTGAGAAAACATATCTTCGATATCACGTGTAAAGGTGATATCTTCACTTATTTGATTTGAAATATCTTCCCTAAGCTAAGAGGGAGTGTTGATGAATAATAGCTTAGGTCTGATATAAACAGTGATTGCTTTAAGCATCATCATTGTTTATGTTAGATCTATTGCTCTTTAATATTTCTGGAAATAAGTAATCGATTTTATAAAGCTTGTATAAAATCGAATTCAAATAGATATTGATCAAAATATGCTTTGAATAAAATTCTGTATTCATTGTCGCCATGTGTGAAGGCACGTACTTGTTAAATCTGTTTAACTTGAATGGTTACTGGAACCCGCGCGCTGAAAGGAACACATCCTTGAGCGGACGTGTCTCCAAGTGTGGAGACACATCCTCTCAAGAGGCGTGTCCCTTTGGATATGTAACCCGTGCGCTCAAAGGAACACGTCCCTTGAGCGGACGTGTCTCCAAGTGTGGAGACACGTCCTCTCAAGAGACGTGTCTCTTGGAGGCGGGTCTCCCTAATACAAATAATGAGTCCTTTCTTAATATGCAGATCATCGAAATCTATTAATGTTCTGCATCCAGTTCATTCGGCATTAAGTGAAGTTTCAGAAAATCGTATTTTGTCTTAGAATTTTTTCAATTAGAATCTCTGGCCCTAGTTTGTTCTCAGTTTTTAGCATCCTTTTATATTACAGATTTGATTACATTTACAAATCTTAATATCATTAATTGTTCTCTTGGCAATCTTATATTATTTAGGGCTTCCTAATCACTCTTACACATAGTTACCAGGAGATGCAGGGGTATTAGTATAGGGATGGGGACACCAATCAAACTTTGTTGTTCTTTCTTTCTGTTGTTGAGTTGGGGCCCCCTATATTATGTTAGCATATGTTGTTCTTTCTTTCTGTTGCTGGGTTGAGGCCCCATATTGAGAACCCCATTAATATAATTAGAAAACAATGCTTGAAACACCAATGCTTCCAATGGTGCTTCCATGAAGAAATTAATAAAGTTCAAGAATATTGATATCATTATTTGTTCTCTTGGCAATCTTATATGATTTCAGGCTTCCTTATCACTCTTATGCATAATTACCAGGAGATGCAGAGGTATCAATACAGAGACAGAGAAGGGATGCCAATCAAATTAGGGTACTCGAGTAAATGAATAAGGAGACACCTATATTATATATAAATGTAGTCGCCAAAAATTGTGGGTACACAAATGGGGATGCAGTCCACACTCCTATAATGGAGTTTCCTGGCAACTATGCTCTTACACTTCCAATTCAGTCTTACCTTTGTGTTTACAAACCACACTGTGGGCTCTGTTAGAATTTGGAAAGTATAATCAAAGCATAAAAGCACGTGCAGAACAGGCTGAACATGGAAAAAATTTAGTTTAGACAATGCAAAACCATCAATCACTCCAAAAATCGTGGATCAGGAGGATCAAAAAATGACACAAAGGCTTGAATTTTTGCTAACAAAAGACAGGGATCTGTACCAAACGCAAACAAAATATGTTTTATCAAGTAAAAGTAATGCAGAAGAGAAACAAAATATTACCTTTGAATACCACCAAGGCAATCAGTTCAAAGCATGTTGTGAATATGATTGAGAATAAAACAAACACCTGCATAAATTTTACTCATGTCAGGGATGATATTTATAAATATTCGCAAGAAAATTTAGTAACTCACAATCAGAGGGCTTTTTTATCTAACCTAGGGCGAAAACATATGGGAAAGTAACTTGTATTTATATCCTGAAAATATTGATCTTTCAAAACTATAATAAGTATTTGGATAAAGGTAACAATTGGCAGCACAATCTAACATAAACAGTAACAATATGGCCTGTATGGTAACTATTCAGGTAAAACTTGGCTAGTGATTCCAATCTGCACAGCAAGTGCAATTCACTTGATCAGAATTTGTTACATAATTATTTTAATATCACACACTAACACATACATTTATGCCGTGCGCTATTCTGAATAAAAATGCAGCATTGAAGATAGTGAACACAGATCCCTTAAAACCTTAAAATAGTGGTTATGCAGATATTGTTAATGCCTGCAACATAGTCTTTTTATTTCCAGATACCAGTCTTTTTATTTCCAGGGTATCTGGGACAAACAAGCCCAGTATCCAGCACCCAAACTATACTGGTACAGGAACAGGGGGCCATAAAGGGATACATGGTAACCTAGGACTCAGTGTTTTTGGTATTATATCATATTTGTGCTATTTTCTGAGTATTAGATGGATACGAAGGTGCAGTATCACTCATTGCATAGCATTATTTAACAAGTAAGTGTGTCATATGCCTAGCTTTATTATTTGATAATTTACATTATGTGCTGTTTTGCACATAATTTTTGCACTAATCTACATTTATGTTGTGCCATTTTCAGACATAGAAAATGTTGATTATGAATCACACTGCTTCCAAAATAGGATGCCCAAGTTCAGCTGTGCTATCTTGGTTATGGCTACCATATGTTATTGTGCTGAAGGTTTCGCATGTTGTGTTGGATTGAATTCTAATTTTTGGATACAAAATGCAACTCCCATTTTTTGAAAAGGGATGCCTTAGAGAAAATAGGAAACCCAAGAGAGTCCATGATGGATGGAAAAAGACAGAATTTTTTTACATTAATATGTGAGTGACCACTCACATCATCTTTGAATATTGTCATTTCCAACAGATTAGGATATGTTTCAGGGTAATACTGATGAAACACACACTTATACTGAGAGGGAGGGTGAATCGGTATAGATACTTTCCATAACTTAAATAATCACAGCAGTATTACTTCAAAACTTAAACATCCATAGCAATTACCATACTGTAATGTCCCCAATTTTTATGTGTCAGCATAAAGTTAAGTAATTAATTTAAGTTGTCGAAAAAGTAAATTAAAAAAGGACAACTTAATTTAATGGTGCAAAAGTACCTTGAGTTTTAGAAAGTTAAATTACTTTTGGATGGATTCTCAAAAAAGAATTAAAATTAAAAAGTGAAAAGGGGAAAAAGAAGAGAATTCAAGAAGACAGGAGCAGTTACGAAAGGAAAAAAAGGATAAAAGTTTTGGGAGAGCATTTTGCAGGGATGCTTGGTTTGATCTGGTTTTTGGAGAGTTGGATTTTTGGAAACTTGAGGGCGTAACCCTTGAGTTCAGCGATTTGGACGAAAAACCCAAATCTATTGCGGGTGGATCCATTCAGGTTTCATGCATGAGTCTAATGTTGACAGTTCAGAAATTTGTGAGTTTTAATTATTAAGACATATTTCTAAGTTGTGGAATTACAGTGAAATTTTCAGAAATTGTTGTAGGTGAATTTCGGAGAATAGCAAAGTATTTGGTTATTGTAAGTATGCTGTTGATGTTCTATTCATAATAAAGGTTAAAGCAGAAAATTAATTGGCTGGTCAAATGATCTTAACTTGGCATCAATCACAGTCAAACTTAAGGAGGTCATGAAGTAAATATAGCAGAAGATTTAAGAAACTAAAGCTTTATCTGGGAGGTGTGACACCGATGATTTTAGCTTAATTTATAACTTCACAGAATTGCATTTCGGATATAATCACATCATTTGAAGGAGGATAATACAATGCAGGAAAAACCACGAGTTGAAGTTATCAATAGGTTCGAAGCTCAACCCTTGGGAAAGCCATGAATGTTTGAAGAGGAAGATCAACCGCTGCTATTCCCTCTAAGCCATGTGCATAAGTTTATTAAAATTCTTATCACAGGTCATGTGGCTAAAAAGGTGTATATGTTTGAGTGTATGCGTGGGAATCGATGATTATGCCAATCTATGATTTAAGCGTAGAGCTACCGTTTTAATGAAGACCACAACTTAAGTCTAGAGTCTCACAGCGGGAGCCGATTATGTATTTAATAAATCGTGGCCTATTCTTTGGAGATTACACCAATCTTAAAGGGAGCATTCAAATTACATATTGATATATTTGTTGCACAAGAAATTGCAAGTCATTAAGGGGCCGCTGAGTTTAAGAAACACCATCGAATGAATTACTAAGCTAGTGAGAAGTTGAACCGCTGCTGAGTCTGAAGAATTAATTGTAAGTTTGAATTAAAGAAATAAATGGAAGATTAAAAGTCGCAGGAAATACTGAAGCCATTGAATGCTGAAGAATTTGTAATGTTTGAAAATAGGATTGACGCCTGAATAGAGAAGGAGCCACGATTAAAGGAGGAGCATTTAAATTAATCAGCACTCTCTTAATTCTTATCGCAGTCCTTTGACAAGACTTCTCCCAGTCAATAGCACGCACCAATTGAGGAGGAAAGTCGTCTCAGTAAACTGAATACGGGAAATTACGACATTGTTGGGAGTTTAAATATTTTGCTAAGTCCTATTTTATAAGATGTCTCCTATGAGGAATGCCACGGCGGTAATTTCAGAACAGACTGGAAGAGTCACTAAGGTGACACGTGAGCTGCTCAATGGGAATCGATTACCTTTGAGGGAATTGTGAATGTTGGAAGAGCCATCTCACATCTGCCTATTGTGGGAAGTAATTAGGAGGTCGGATTTCTGTTTTTGGGTGGCGTGAAAGTCAGAAGGGAAGCTAGCGTGAGAATCAAAAGGGAAGTATGATGTGGTAGTTTTCAGACTGTGGTTAATAGTGGTTTCTTTTAAAGGGAATAGCAGGTGAATAAAATATTAATAGTGGTGGTTGAAGCTGTTCTCCTGACTCCCTATTGTACCAGCTCATACAGGAGGTGTCAATTAGATGACCACTTGAATGCCTTGAATGTAGTCAGGCATGTTCTGCTTTAAAAAAGGTAAGCTTTAGCACCTGATGGAAGATATTGCCAGTAATTAGCTCATATCGTGGGAAATATAAATTGCAATATTATTGGTGATCAACATCATTCGGTAGAACATTCCTTCAGTCATGAATTCTTTATATGAGTCGCGACTTGTCTAAGATGCACCATAGTTATTGGTCAATCCTTATATGGTCTGCTTGGGAGTTCAGGTTAGTGTAGAAAGAAGATTCAGTGAATACAATAATTGATTGGAATTTTCTGTGCATCATATATTTATTTGAGTTTACAATCTGAATATGGTTGGACACTGTGGCTGAGGTTTATCACATTGTATAGATAATTTCTGTTATGGTTCAGTTTGCAAACACTATGCTTAACAGTTGGACATTGTGGTTCTTTCCTTGCAAAATATTTATATATGTAACTCATGAGCCAAATTGGTAAAACAAAATCGGAAACATCCTCAATCCACATTTAGCCAAACCATTTGACAAAATTCCTGAGCAGTTCAATTGGTAAACTATCAAAAAGAATTGTTTCCAATTTGGGGTAGAACAATACACATACATGCAAGATCTAGCAAGTAAGCACACACATAAGAGACACACAATTTTACATGGAAACCCTTACAGGAGAAAACCATTGCAAAATATTGCTTGTATTAATCTTCTTACAAATTTTGTAGGCACCAACCCACTAGAGACTCCAATCCCCACCACCAAGCACCAACTAGCAAGAGACACCAATCTCTTCCAATAAGAGGCTCCAACCTCTTGATATCCTCAAATAGGAGGCTACTACCTCCAAAAGAATAATATAATAATTTTATTTGCAACTTCTTAGATCTGGTTTCTCAACTGCTCACAAATCTGTCATACATCCACTCATAAATCTGCAATATAGTCTTCAATAATTCTCTCATAAAGATGCCATGATCTTGCTTTATTTTTCTTTCCTTCTCATAAAATTGCTGCTATAAATCTGCTAACATATGTCACATAGATCTGCTCACATATGTCTCATAGATCTGCTCAAATAGCTTTTATTTCTGCTCTTCATGTAAATAATATTCCTTGAATTGATTGCTAATAAACCCTCTCACAACCTCTTATTTGTACCTCTCAAAATGCCTCTTCACCCAAGGGAGGTGACTCCTCCAAAAGGGTTGGCCCTCTTAGCATAAATAATATTTATTTATTTTTAATTGCTTTCCCAAAGATGGGTACACCACAGTAGGAGGTCGGCCCAATGAAATAAATTTATTTTTTATTTTATTTTATTTACAATCTTCAAGGAAGGGCACCACATTTAGGAGGGTTCAGCCCATAGCATGAGAGCTTTTTAATTTTATTTTTATTTTAAATTTATTTCCATATTATCTTCCAACCTTCAAGGGGGCAACCAGCATCAATATACACTATTTATTTTGGAGCCACCGAGATGCCACCAAAACTACATTTGACATCAATGACAACATTTTTCCAACAATCTCCCCCTTTGTCATTGATGGCAACCCTACAAAGAAATAATCTTGAAATGCAAGAAGACCATACTTCTCCCCTTGACTAAAATGCTCCCCCTTACTCTACTTCTCCCCCTTTGACATAAATGGCAAAGGCATCCCAAGACAAAAAGATAATGCAATGAGTAGCTCCCCTTGAACACATGCTTCTTTTGACGAACTTAGTGACTAGATGAGAGTGATATCACTCCCAATTTCTCTCTCAGGTACTCAAAAGTCTCTTTTGGTAGTGGCTTCATGAAAATGTCTACAATATGTTCCTTTGTAGCAACATACTCCAACTTCACCTGCTGATCAACCACTTGCTCTCTTAGGAAATGATATTTGATCGGAATGTGCTTCGTTGTGGAGTGCATGACGAGGTTCTTTGATATGTTAGTTACACTTGTATTATCAAAAAATATGGAAATGAGGTGCTCATACTCAACCTTGATGTCTTTCAAGGTTTGCTTCATCCAAAGGACTTGAGTGCAACAAGAAGCTGCTGCAATATATTTGCTTCTACTATGAACAAAGAAACCGACTCTTGTTTCTTACTTGACCATGATACAAGATTGTGGCCAAGAAAGAATGCAGCTCCACTTGTGCTTTTTCTATCATCAATATTGCCAACCCAATTTGCATCTGTGTATGTTGTGAGGGTGAAATCTTCACCTCTGGGGTACCACAACCCAAAATCCATAGTGCCCTTTAGATACTTGAATATTCTATTCACTGCTTGCACAGGTGTTTCCTTTGGTGTTGCCTGAAACCATAGTTTACATACTCGGAATCGGAGAGTACTCGGCAAGTCCAAAAATTTTGACTCGGGAAAAACTCGGCAAATACTTGACAAATAATTAACAAATACTCGGAAAATGTGTGGATATTTATGTATGTGTATACTCAGGACTGCACTAGGCACACATACATATCTATAAACATACACAGGATGCCAAGTTTGCATGCATATACACACACAGACATATTTACACACACAAACATGCCAAGTTTGTGGGTTTTTTGCAAGCTACTGGCGATTACTCGATAATTTGACAGGAGAAAATCCATCTGCATACTGCCGGTGAGTAAAAGCAGAAATTACTCAGCATGCAAATTTTTTGGAGATTACTCGGCTACTCGAAGAGTAATCGAAGAGTAAACTATGCCCGAAACCATGCCACCAAACCAACTACTTGCATAATGTCAAGTTTTGTTGTTGTCACATGTAACAAACTTCTAATCATGGACCTATATAGAGTTTGGTTCGCCTCAGGAAATTCATCATCCTTGCTCAATTTGCATACTGTAACCATGGGAGTACTCACTAGATTGCAGTCCTCCATCTTGAACTTCTTCAACATTTCTTTAATATACTTGGTTTGAGAAATGAATATCCCCTTATCTAATTGGGAAATTTGCAACCCAAGAAAGAAAGACAACTCACCAAGCATAGACATTTCAAACTCCTTTTGCATGTTCATTGCAAACCCTTGAAACATCTTATCATTGTTACCTCCAAAAATAATGTCATACACATAAGCTACATGTAATATCCCCATTTTCGATCATGATAGCATTGATTGTAGCTATTGGTTTTCTTGGCGTTAGTCAATGTTGTCAGAGGGGTTGTCATTTGTCCGAGGTGACCTAGAGTATTTTTGGCACCTTCAATTGTCGTTTACAGTCGGAATTTCGTATTTTCTGCAATTTTGTATTGGTGCGGAAATATTTGATAATTAAACGATTAATTAAGTTGTCGGAAAAGTATAAAATTAATGGCAACTTAAATTAATTATTTTAATTATTTTTTAAAAGTGACTTTAAGTTGGAAAAGTTCAAATATTTAATAAGTCACTTTTTGGGTGATATATGGTGAAAAAAAAAAATTTAAAAGTAAAAATGGGTTTTCAAGAATCTTGGAGCAATTACAGAAAGAGGAATAAAAGGTTTTGGGAAGCTCATTTTCTGTTTATGCTAGATTTTAGTTGATTTTATGGAGAGCTTGGTTTATTTTCAAGAATCTTGGAGCAATCACAGAAAGAGGAATAAAAGGTTTTGGGAAGCTCATTTTTTGTTTATGCCTGGATTTTAGTTGATTTTATGGAGAGCTTGGTTTTCAAGAGCTTGAGGACGAAAACCCTTGAGTTTGGTGATTTGGGCGGAAATCCTCGAGTTTGGTGATTTGGACGAAAACCCAAATCCATTGCAGGCAGAGCCATTTAGGTTTCACGCATGAGCATATCATTTACCGATTAGGAAATTTGTGATGTCTTGTTCCAAGACATTTCTGAATTCGATTTTTGGATAATTTGATGAAATATCAAAGTTAAATTTCGGAGGTGAATAATATTATGTTTGCAGTAATCACCAGTTAATGTTTATGTACTTTCATATTTTGTGGTGCTTGATGTTCTATTTTAATGTGGATTTCGTACCATTAATACTAGGTCAACTTGCTAAAAGGCATTAAGTTTCAGAGACTCTTTGGCAATTAATAAGGAGTGTACATAGTTCCAGGAAGATGTATGATACTAATTCTTGTGAACTCACAGTAAGATTCGAAGCTCATGGTTAATTTTATGTGACCTTAAAAAACGTCCAGCACAGCATGGGAATATTGTTTATGGGAGTAGTGTCGCACCTCATAAGGAGCCGATGCCATTTATATTCCATCAAATGAAAAGTGTGAGGGAAGTCTTACAAGTTTGAAGTGTTGTTCTTCTTAGTTGAAGCCATGCCATTTTAAAAGTTTGTCATACCATTCCATAATGAAGTCATGGCATGTGTTTTGGGACCCAACATTTTTATAAGGGTGCAAATGGTAATATTGGAGCCTAGTTTGATGTTGTGCTTACTGAAGGAGTCGGGTTCTTTTTAAAGGTTAAAAGGATACTAATATTCTATCCAGCTACTATATTTATGAATCATAGCCCATATATTTATGAAATGCAGCACTAAACTCTTCAACCGATTCATTAGCTAGCTACTTAATGGTGTAGATATTTTGATATTTAATGAGCTGAAGACTCATAATTCTTATCAGATTATTTTTTTGGGAGTGTATGTTTGTTTGAAGAGGTCAATGGATATTTACAAAGCCAGTAGCTAAGTCTAAGACTTTATTGCTGCCTTGTTAGAAGTGCCATTGAATTTCTAAAGGAGGTGTACATTGACCGTACAGTCAAAGGAGGATATGCGAGCAGATTTGGAGAAGTCTTATAAAAGGGCGATAATATTATTACCTCAGCCACTTCAATCTGGGCGCCATTCTTTATCTATGGGGCTGTACAAAAGGAAGTGAGTTGGGCTTAGAAATAGCCGCCATACCTTTAAGATGAATAGTTGTATGGTTGGGCGGGTGTACAAGGTTAATGAATCTATCCATTATAATCTCAGGTCAGATATATATGTACTTTTGTTATATATTCATGATATTGCTGATATAGAGTTTGGAATGTAAATATCAGAATTAATGCTTTATTGTTGCTATTCCTTGAACTTATCATTTGCACTGGCAAAATATATATTTATATTTCGTATCATTGCAATATTGAGTAGTCAATATGATGGATACAATGAAAACAATAATCAAATGTTGAAACCTAAGTTACTGGTCCGCCCCTTGGGGCCCCCAGGTCCGGGTCCAGTCCCCTGTGGGTTCGGACAAGTTCTGGCCCACAGACTGTGAGTCCGGTCCTACCGAACCCAAGTGGACCCACGATGAATTTTCACCCCTCACGCACCCAAGCGGCGTATTTTGAAACTTTTTTGACCTTTTTTTAACTTTTTTTGACATAAAAATATTAAATAAAGCCCCCCAACCCTAAAATGATGTCCGCCATGAAGGTTTGTGTGGCTTTGAAGGTCTTAATTTGAGTCTTACTGTGAATGCAAAATGATGTATGCCACGAAGGTTTGTGTGGTTTTGGAGGTCTTATTGTGTTTGACCCCGTAGGGGGCACTACCCCTAGACCCCATTTGGGGCATTGCCCCCAAACTCCCATTGAATTCATTTAATTTGCCATGTACTCTCCAAGTCCAAGTTTCCAAGTTTGCCTACAAGTCTTCATCTATAATATCATTATCCAATTGGCCAATCTTCATTGATGCTTACTTGCAAGGAGAAATGCAGTAACGTAGTTAATTTTAATACATAATATATATCATGACATTCAAGTTTGACTAATTGACATTCTAATTTTTTTATTTTTATGGTGGTTTTGTTTATTATACACTATATGATGCTATGTGTGGTACTTTAAACTTAATTATTGTTGTAAATATGTATATATTTTTTATTTTTATATGTTTTTGTATGGATGAGCCCAAAACGAACCCAACCCCAAAAATATATTTGATCGAATCTGTGAACTTAACCCTCAAACCCAAACCCGAACCAATAACTTAATTGAAAACCAATCAAAAACAAACTCAAAACAGCAAGGGGTTTAAGTGTTTGACGAAATGTGAGTACAGTCGAAAAGGGGAAATTGAAAAAATTTTGCATGATAATTTAGGGTGGAACACTTCACTATAACAATCAACCGATTATCACCTTTAGTTTTAATGTATAGATTGACGTCAACAATACCCTTTTTGAAACCCTACTGTTGTAGATACTTGTCCAATCTTGAGTACCAATCCCTAGGGGCTTGTTTCAACCCATAAAGTGCCTTCTTTAGCCTACATACATAGTCCTTTGATAAGAGAAACCCTTATGGCCGTTCAATATACACTTCTTCCTCCAAATTTCCATTAAGAAAAGCCGACTTGACATCCATTTGATAGAATTTGAAATTCTTGAAACAAGCGAATGCTAGGAACATCCTTATGGCCTCCATACAAGCAACAAGGGAAAAAGTTTATTTGAAATCAATTCCTTCGACTTGAGTGTATCCCTTGCATACTAATTTTTCCTTCTTCCTCACAACTTGGCCATCCTCATTCAACTCCTTCCTAAATACCCACTTAGTGCCAATCACATTTTTATCCTTAGGTCTTGGGACAAGTTCCCAAGTTTTATTCTTCTCGATTTGATCCAATTCTTCTTCTATAGCCTCTATCTAATGCTTGTTAATGTTTGTAGCGGTGAGAGATATTTTCTCCTAATTAAATTTAAATTTAAAATAAATTATCTTCAAGGCAGGTCGGCCTTGATTTACAAATAATATTTTATATTTTCTAGGGGCCAACCTAGAGAAGAGGTCGCCTAGATTTGTATATAAGCAAGGTGAAGATCTTTCATTTGATCATCAACTCATTCTCTCTTCAAGTTTGCACTTCAGCAGCAATTTGCCAATTTTAGCAGCAAATCCGATTTCAAGAAGTGGTTTCTTCATTTTGTATCAAGGAGAATTGTCTCTACTCATTGTATTAAATTCGGCCTTGTGTAAGGCCTGAATTGTAAGCAGATTTCTGCTCTTATTCTTTCAATATATAAGAGATATATTTTGCTGGGTTTTTCTCCCTCGAGAAGGAGGGTTTTCCTAGGGTAATTCGTTGTGTTCTTTGTTTAGTGTGTTGTATTTCTGCTTATTTACATTTCTGGTCTAAAACTAAAAATGGTATCAAAGTGGGTTTAAGCAAAGATTCGATCAGATTTGTTTAAACAGTCAAGACATCTCTTTATCTAGGGAAGTCTATCAAAGAATCGAAGATGGTAAACGGAGTCAAGGTCGAAGATAGGCTTGATGGAGCATCAAATTTCACCTCTTGGAAATTCAAAGTTCTTATTGCCTTAGAAGAAAATGATCTTCTAGATTTCATGGAAAATGATGTGCCCGAGCCATCCGATGATGCTGAGAAAATTCAATGGAAGAAAAATGGCACGAAGGATAGAAAGATCATGATAGACTCCATGAAGGATCATCTAGTTCCGATTATCTACAAGATGAAGACAGCCAAAGATATGTTCGAGGCTCTACAAGGATTGTATGAGATCAGCAATACCAGCAGAGCCCTTGCTTTGAGACAACAGCTCCATCATATAAAAATTGGCTAAAGGAAATTCAGTCATCTCATTCTTCATGAAGATTGCTGAATTGAGAGATCAGCTATGCACTATTGGAGACATAGTCAAACATTGAGATTTGGCTATGTTGGCACTGGACGGTCTTCCTCAATCTTGGGAGCCCTTTATTCAAAGCATCATTAGGAGATCTAAGTTGCCCAAGTTTGATCGTCTTCAAGCTGATTGTATTCAAGAAGAGTTCAAGTTGGCAACAAGAGGAAATGGGCGAAATGCTCATAATGAAGAAAGTCATGTCCTTGTTGCACAAGCTTCCAGAAAAAAAAGGAAGAGAAGGGAAAAGAGGCAATTTCAAGAGGAATAGAGACAGAAAATCAGATTTTGTTCCAGAACCAAAGAAGAAGAAGGACCTCTCTCACATTCAATGTTACAGGTGTGACAAGTATGGTCACTATGCTCAAGATTGCATATCAAAGCAGAAGCAACATGCTTCTACCGCAGATATTGATGATGTGTCACCTCAAAAGGAATCTAGAGACGACTCAGAGGGATTTCTATTCATCTCCACACTTTCAAGCAATGTTCCAACTGACAGTGACACTTGGTTGCTAGATAGTGGTGCTTCGCGTCACATTACAGGATACAGAGAGCATCTTACAAACTTAGTAGAGAAAGAGACCAACTTGCAAGTGATAATTGGGGATGATGCTTGTTATTCCGTAAAGGGAGCTGGGGCCACTTCTTTCCAGCTAGATTCAGGGATCCCTCTTCATTTGAGTGATGTTTTGTTTGTACCAGGGATCAAAAGAAATCTTGTCTCCATTTCAACTTTGGAGGACAAAGGATACAAGGTTGCCTTT
The DNA here is from genome assembly GCA_007258455.2 of Sequoia sempervirens. Lineage (NCBI taxonomy): Eukaryota > Viridiplantae > Streptophyta > Pinopsida > Cupressales > Cupressaceae > Sequoia > Sequoia sempervirens. Next base: position 54,234 of record VDFB02166930.1, read on the forward strand.
TTTATAGGGAAAGTTCTTGCTTGGCCTAAGAACTCTAGTATAAAATCAGCTCATGTAATTGGCGTTCGTCAGCAGAGCCTATACAGATTATCAATTCCTCCAATTCAGGCATTATTGCACAACTCTATCAGTTTGAGTGAGTTTTGGCACAGGAGACTTACTCACTTACACTTCAGAGCCCTTCCATCCATGGAGAAGATGGTTACTGGTCTTCCTAAGCTTGGTCTGGAGCACGATGGCATTTGCAGAGGATGTGCACTTGGTAAGAATATCAAGAGTCCCTTTCATAGTAGTGACAGTAGATCAAAGGGAATTTTAGATCTTGTTCATTCTGATTTATCTGGACCAATGTCTATGGCATCTTTGAGTGGATTTTGGTACTATGTGATTTTCATTGATGATTATTCTCGAAAGACTTGGATTTACTTTTTGAAATCTAATAAGTCTGAAGAAGTACTTGATAGATTCAAAGAATTCAAGGCTCAAGTTGAAAACATGTTTGGGAAATGGATTAAAGTTCTGAGATCAGACAATGGAGGAGAATACACTTTTGGAGGTTTTCGTAATTTCTGCATCGAGGCAGAGATCAAGAGGGAGTTATGTGTTCCGTACAACCCTCAGCAAAATGGATTTTCCAAAAGAAAGAACGGATCCATAGTAGAGGCAGCCAAGGCTATGATTCAGGATCAGGATTTACATACTTTCCTATGGGAAAAAGCTTCTAGAACCGCCGTGTATGTTCAGAATATAAGCCCTCATCGAATATGGGAAACATGACTCCTGAGGAGGCCTTCACAGGTGTGAAATCTAAGGTTAGTCATTTAAGAATTTTTGTTTGTCCTGTTTACATTCATATGCCCAAGGATAAAAGATCAAAGCTAGAACCTTCAGGCAAGAAAGGTATATTCGTGGGATACAGTGAGTCTTCAAAAGCCTACAAAGTTTATATTCAAGGGCAAAAACAGATTGAGATCAGCGGGGATGTCTCCTTCGAAGAGGAAGTAGCCTTCAAAAGATCTAAAGGGTCTTACATGGAGATAGACAGTGAAGAGCAGGAGACTACTCAAGATATGGACATATCTCCTGATCATACTCCTAACATTCAAAGGGAGTCCAACGAATCGGCCGAGACTATTGATCCAGTTGATCCTATAGAACCAATTGATGGGCCTAGAGACATTGCCATAGATCGAAAGAGGCCTCTATGGTCTAGACAAACTATGCAAGAGGCAGAAAAGTATGTAGCTCCTCGAGGCACCTTTAGGGAAAGCAAGAGCCCACAGAAGTTTCAAGGTTATGTGGCATTGATGAGTCAAATCATTGATTCTAAACCTTCCAGTTTTGAGGAGGCATCCAACCAGCAGGTATGGAGAGATGCAATGACAGAAGAGTATCAATCCATCATTAAGAATGATGTATGGGATGTGGTTCCAAGCCCTGAAGGGAAATCAGTAGTGTCTTCCAAATGGCTCAACAAAATCAAGCATGCAGATGATGATAGCATTGAGAAACACAAGGCAAGATTTGTGGCAAAAGGTTTCTCTCAGAAGGAGGGAATAGATTATGAGGAAACATTTGCTCCTGTTGCTCGATACACTTCTATCAGAACAATTATTGCTATTGCATCTGCTAACAGCTAGAAGTTACATCAAATGGACGTAAAGATTGCATTTCTTAATGGTGTGATTGAAGAAGTGTACATCAAGCAGCAAGATGGTTTTGTGATTCATGGGAAGGAGTCTCATGTATGCAGATTGAAGAAGGCATTGTATGTCCTTAAGCAAGCCCCTCATGCATGGTATGAAAGGATTGATAGATATTTGTTGAGCTTGGGATTCTCCAAGAATGATGCAGATTCCAATCTTTACTTCAAGATGGTTGGTTCTTTATGTTGATGATTTATTTCTCATTGGAGCAAAGAATCTCATTGTCAAATGCAAGAAAGAGTTAGCCTCCGAGTTTGAGATGAAGGATCTTAGTCTCATGCATTACTTCCTACGACTGGAAGTGTGGCAAAGACCTAATGGGATTATTCTAAGTCAAGGAAAATACACTATAGACATCTTGAGGAGATTTGGGATGATGGACTGCAAGTCCATGTCTACACCTATGGAGACAAATTTGAAGTTGAGTGATTCAGCAGTTGATTCAGATTTGGTAGATCCCACCATGTATAGACAATTGATTGGATCCTTGATGTATCTAGTCAACACCATACTAGACATTTGTTATGCAGTAAGTGCTCTCAGTTAATTCATGTGTGAGCCAAGGCAAATACATCTAGTTGCAGCAAAGCATATTTTGAGATACTTGTGTGGCACTATAGGATATGGCTTGCGATATGCTTCTTGTGAAGAACTGAAGTTACAAGGCTATTCTAATTTTGACTGGGCCGGGAGTGTAACTGATAGGAAGAGCACCTCTGGATGTTGTTTCGGCTTGGGGTTTGCTATGATTTCTTCGTGTAGCAGGAAACAGACATCTATGGCCTTAAGCACTACAGAGGCTGAATATATTGCAGCATGTATAGCAGCTCGTGAAGCAGTATGGCTTCGAAAGCTCCTTGCAGGATTGTTCAATCAAGCATTGGAACCGACTGTGATTCATTGTGATAATCAAAGTTATGTGAAGCTCTCAATGAATCTTGTATTTCATGATAGGACAAAGCATGTGGAGATCAAGTACCACTACATCAGAGACATGGTGTTGAGGAAAGCAATTCAACTCAACTACATTTGCACTAATGATCAGACAATTGATATTCTCACCAAGCCTCTTTCCAGAGTGAAGTTTGCACATTTCCGGGACAAGCTTGGGGTAGTGGAGAATGTTGCCCTTGCCGAGAGGGAGACTCAGCATCAGTGAGCTTTGCTATAATACATATTTCTCTAAGACAGAAAAATATGAGGTGAAATCCCCCGTACATCTCTGAGACAGAGATGTGCTTCTTTCCACACATGGGAGTAGCCATTGTGGACGTCATGTTGAGAGACCCCATGACGACATCACGTTGAGAGACTCTGTGATGAACCTTGTAGATCTCTAAGACTGAGATGAGTTTCTTTCCACACATAGGTGTAGCCATTGTGGACATCATGTTGAGAGACTCCATGATGACATCATGTTGAGAGACTTCGTGATCAACTCTTGCACATCTCTGAGACTGAGATGTGGTTTTCCACAAATGGGTGTAGCCATTGTGGGTGTCATGTCGAGAGACTCCATGACAAGGATATCTGGAAAATACTTCCCTAGCTAAGAGGGAGTGTTAATGTTTGTAGCAGCAAGAGATATTTTCTCCTAATTAAATTTAAATTTAAAATAAATTATCTTCAAGGCAGATCGGCCTTGATTTACAAATAATATTTTATATTTTCTAGGGGCCGACCTAGAGAAGAGGTCGCCTAGATTTGTATATAAGCAAGATGAAGATCTTTCATTTGATCATCAACTCATTCTCTCTTCAAGTTCGCACTTTAGCAGCAGTTCGCCAATTTTAGCAGCAGATCCGATTTCAAGAAGAAGTTTCTTCATTTTGTATCAAGGAGAATTGTCTCTACTCATTGTATTAAATTCGGCCTTGTGTAGGGCCTAAATTGTAAGCAGATTTCTGCTCTTATTCTTTCAATATATAAGAGATATATTTTGTTGGGTTTTTCTCCCTCGAGGAGGGTTTTCCCAGGGTAATTCGTTGTGTTCTTTGTTTAGTGTGTTGGATTTCTGCTTATTTACATTTCTGGTCTAAAACTAACAATGCTTGTCTTCACTTGCTTCTATAAAATTCTTTTGTTACATTTTAGAGAGCAAGCACAAGTTTGCATGTTCGGATGAACTGGCTACTCTCCTCATTTGAATTTTTGTATCTCAGACACCAATGATCATATTTTTTGGATGACTCTTTTGACCAAATCTGAATGGAGTCTTTGGTGGTTCTCTTGATGGAGGTTTTTTATTTCTTTGTTCAACTTCTCCATTCTCAGCTTCTTCCTCTACTTCTTTGATACTATCTTCTTGATGATCAACTTCTTGTACTATTTCCTTTTGATGCATTTCTTCATCAACTCTCACATTTGCACTTTCAACATTTTTGTGCAATCTTTTGTTATAGCACTTATAGGCTTTGTTGAAGGGCACACAATATATTGAGGGGGAGGGGGGGTAGGCGGGATGAATCAGTATATTCTGATTTCAAACATTAATTACCATTAATAATATCTCTAAACATGAACTCCAAAACATCAAATCAGCAATTATTGAATTCCTTAATGATGAATAAAGCACCACAAATCCACACAAAGAACACCAGATTTACATGGAAACCCAAAATGGGAAAAACCACAGTGAGAAGAATTGCTTGGAGTTATCGTCCAAATCCAACCTCACAAAATAATATATAACTTACAATGATTTTGTAGGCACCAACCCACAAGAGTTACAACCTTATAAAGAGACACCAATCTCCTCAAATTCAGATTTGCAGGAACCAACCCGTAAAAGACACCAATCCCCTATAACATAGTCATTGAGCACCAATTCAGATTGACAGACTTTAACATTACAAAGAATATAAATCTTGTCCTGAATCAACAAACAAACACACCCTCTAATGATATCTCAATTTCACTCAACATCCTTGACTTCACTTTTCTACTCACATTATTTTACATATCCTTTCATACAGAAATACACACATACACTCTTCACATTCACTAGAGATTTACAATATATCCATTCCAACATATTGACAACATCTAAATGTCGGTCTAGAACCCTTTAACACCATCCGCAATGAGCAATGTCAACCAAGGATACACCTTAATTCAAAATGATATGAAACATGTAGTCGGCTTGGTCCTAAATTGATTGTGTTACCACCACTGTTAGATGATGTCATGTGCTTCCTTCAATGATCTTAAACTGGTCCTATTTTATCTTCACACGCTTCCCTTCTCTAGCACAAACACTCAAACGCCATTCACAGTCAATCAACAGACACAAACTATACTCTGTCACTTCTAACTTTTTGTTTACTGGAGATCAACCTCTGAAACTCTGGAATCTGATACAACTTGAGTAACCTTCTAAACCGCAAGTCATAGCATTCAGTTGTAATGGAATGCGGAGGCAAACACAATTATAGTTTAATACAGTGCATGAGTAGCAAACCACAAAATACTACCGCAAACACTTCCAAACCACCTCCAACAACTGGAATAGATACAAGATGATATTACAAACATACTAGAACTGATCTTCACAAGTTGCCTTTTCCTCAGTAATGATGACATTAACATTTTGCAACTGATCACACCACTTGTCATAGCACTTCCCGATTTCAAAATGCATGACATGACAGAAGTAATTACATTTAATTCTCACTGATCTATTGAACCCTTTAATGATCACATTTGACATCACACCTCTAACATTACATCTTTGACATCGATGACAACATTTGTTTCTTGTAGAGTATCCAAGGAAGATACCCCATCACATCTAGAATAAAATTTTCCCAAGTCTTCATCATCTTGCCTAATATAACATTTGCTCCCAAACACTTTAAAGTACTTCACTGATGCAGGCATTCCCTTCCAAAGTTCGTATGGTGTTTTGTTATTGTTTCCCTTGATTTGTGCTCAGTTTAGAATGTAGACTACCATGTGCATTGCTTCATTCCAAAAGGTGTCAATAAGCTTGGACTCATTCAACATTGCTTTTGCCATTCCTTGGACTGTCCTATTTTTCCTCTCAACAACACCATTTTGCTATGGAATTCTTGCGACTAAGTATTGCCTTCCTATTTCATGTCGTTCACAGAATTCTTCAAACTTGTTTGAGGTGAATTCTCCTCCTCTATCAGATCTTAGGTATTCAATTCTCAAACAGGATTCATTCTCTACTAAAGCTTTAAATGTCTTAAATTTCTCAAGAGCTTCTGATTTTTCTTTTAGGTAGATAATCCAAGTCATCCTAGAATAATCATCTATTAATAACATGAAGTAGCTCTCACCTTGTAAGTATTTTGTCCTATGGGCCCACATAAGTCAGTGTGTATGAGTTCCAAAGGCTTTGATGTAGAGTACTCTTTTGACTTGAAACTTGGCCTTGTTTGTTTTCCACGCTACTACTATTTGCATATCATATTAAACAGCTTTGCTATCCTTGGCATGTCCCTTACAGCTTGCTTCTGGCTAATCTTCACAATGTTATCAAAGTTTAAATGTCCCATCCTTTTGTGCCAGGACCAGCTCTCATCTTCTTGTGCCATGCAACACTTTTCTCCTTTGACTTCACTAAGAGTGTAGAGATTGTTTGCAATTCTATTAGCATCTGCAACAAGTTTCCCTATTCTTGTTTTTCTGATTTCACAACCACTTGGATGAAATGTGAAAGTGTGCCTTTCATCACACAATTGACTCACACTTAGAAGATTGTGCTTCAACCCTTTGACATATAATACATTTCTGGTCTTTGTCTTTCCATTGTCGGAACTAAGAGAACCTTTTTCTTGTGATCCTTGTTGTAGCATTGTCTCCAAACTTTGCAATGCCTCCATTTATTTCCTTCAAAGTGAGGAACTTGCTTTTATCCCCAATCATGTGCCTTGAGCAACCACTATCAATGTACCACTAATTTTCTTCATTTTGCACATGGAGGGTTGCTTGAACTAGCATGGATTTTTCTTTCATTTCAATCTCCTCCTTCCAAACTTATGTAGATTCCTCTTTTGATTTGTCAAGAACATCCTCCTTGTTTTTTTTTGGAGGTTCAACAAAGTCACTTCTACAAGAACGCATTATATGACCAAAATTCATGCATTTGTAGCACATGATGTTATAGTCCATTAGAGGAGAAAATGGATTATAGTTTCTCTTTAGGAATCCCAAATCCCTCTTTGCACAAGCTCTACAATCTGAAATGATAATTGATATTCGATATTTGTTATTCTATGTTTACAAAAGCAGAGAAAAACTCTTTATAAAGAAAATTACAAGACGATGTTTCTAAAAAGAAACCATCATTAACTAAAGCAAACTAAAGCGGAAAATTGAAAGATGCTAAAACGAACTAAAACAAAAACATAAGTTACTAAAAGCTAACTAAGTTAACTAATAGTAAACTTACGACTATTTAAAGCTAAGATGACCATTATTATTACATTTAATACTTTAATACCCTCCCTTTATGGTCATCCTACAAACAAAAACTAAGTCTACCCATATTTAGATGGTGTGCTGGTCATCAAAATGCATAATATGCAAACTCCTACTTAGTATACTCCGCCACTTGAGCAATTTGCTGAGACTCTTCCTGGTTGGACTTCTCATCAGCCAACTGCTTTTTGCAATACTTTTGTATATGACCAATCTTCCCACAATAATAGCAAGTAATAGACTTCTTGGAGCCCTCCTCTGAATTGCCTCGTCCTTTCTGCTAAGTGGACTTTGAAATATCCCTTGTTAGATATAACCCAAAAACACAGTTTTGAACATTTGAGATTTCGTCAAATGGTTGGCATGTAATCTGGTCTGAGACTGATTTCTGAGCGTGTATGTGTTGTTTGAAGCCTTGTTGGAGTGCTTAATTTTGCCAAATTAAAAGAACATGTATAGAAATGATAAACAAAGATTGCATAATCATATAACATGAATTCCACCTCAAAAGTTTCCTTTATTCAATCTATATCAGGTCTGATTTACAATAAAAATACGTCTGATATAAAGTTATCAGAGCTGTAACAGCACTATTACACCCCATACAAATGAAAGATTTATATTCCCAACATGCCAAGAACATACCCAATGATAGTTTGATGGTTTCCTTTGACAATACAGCTCCAAATAAACTTGATGTGGCTGATCCAAACCTTGAAACAAGGCCAATATGGACTTCAATAACCAGCTACAGGCATGTCAACAATGGCCGAACTGAATTTGCTCCTTAGTGGTCTGAAAACCCTAATTTACAGCTAGGGTTTGACTGAAAATGACACCCAAACAGTATGGCCTACTGGTGAATGCACTGAAATGATGATATATGCTGATAAGAAGCCCCCCAATCTGCAATTATATTCTGATAACTCACTGTTGCAATCAATTCTAAATGAAAATTAACTTGTGATGAAGAACAATGATGCCCAAATGGAAACCCAAGTTAGATTTCCTTGTTTTGTGAAATGGGTTTTCGTCCAATTCACTATCCTTCAAGGGATTTCGTCCTCAAAAGACCTGTTATGTTGCTGAAACCCTCGTCTAGAGCTCAAACCTGCAATTTGTTTTTGTCAAATGAGAATAGAATTCCCAAAAATGAGCCCAACATATTGCTTTATAACCTCCCATGAGCTTTTTTTATAAAAATCAATAAAATAATCCTCCTTGAGGGTCTTTCCTCATCAAAAGAAAGGGCCATTTTTTAAAAACAACTTTGAGTTACTAAGATGGGGACACTTTTCACTATTCCTTTTATAATTTTCTGTTACTATTCACTTTTTACTATTCCATTAAAGCAAACTTTAATATTTCCAATTTATCCCTGGATTCATCAACTGAACTCCAACTGAAAGACTCGTAAAGCTCCCAACTAAGCTCCACCACCCTCAGTTGGGTCCCCTAACCATTCTGCTGACCTACAAGAACCCTAATAGTAGGCCAACCTCCGCTATAGTCTGAGCTGCCTAAGGAAGGGACATTACAGACTTTCCTTTGCCAATGTCTTTGGCTTTAAATGCTTGTTCAACACTAGGAGACTCATTGCTACTCCCAAACTACTTCCTACACCTATTATGTTGCAAAAGCTTGTTGCACAGCTCATCAAACTTCAAGTCAACATTGGTGGATGTAATGTTGAGCGTTTCGATGAAGTGCTCGTAGGAACGTGGCAAACCTTTCAAAGTGATCACCACCATATCCTCCTCTTCCATCTTACGACCAATGGCCTCTTATTGATCGCGAGTATCTTTGATTTTCATCAAGTGCTCCTACAAAGACACTTGGTCATCCATCATAATGGAAAACAACATATTCTTCAAGAAGAAAGCCCATCCCTTGTCTGAGGTCTCATGAAGATCTTTCAAATGCTTCCAGATCTCTGCAATAGACTTACCGGATGGTATTTTTGGTAACATCTCATCGGTAACAAATAATTTTAGAAGCATAACTGCCTCCCTATTACCTCCATCATACTTGTCCTGATCCTTCCCAGCAGTAGTGGGATGAACTTTTGTACCTAGAACAAGCGCATCCAGACACTGGTACTCAAAGCTTCGATTCAAGCACCAAATAAATCTTGTCCTTGTAGTAGATGACATCATCCACCACTCTGTACCTATCATCCTAAACCTTGCCATCCATCAATTCGCATGCAAAGGTATTCTTGGAGTACTCAACTAAAGATGAGCCTTCCAATCAGCTGAAATTTTTGCCAAGGAACAAATAGTATTCTACTCCAAGAAGTATTTCAAACTATTGTGATTTGTTCTAACAATAAATTTTCCAGCTACCAAATACTGCCTAAACTTTTCCAACGCATGCATGATGGCAAGCATCTCCTTATCGTAGATGGAATATAATCTCTCTGTATCATGGAGCTTCCTACTCTTGTAGGCAATGGGATGTTTGTTTTGCATAAGAATTACTCCAGTTCCCTCACCTGAAACATCGCATTCCAAAACAAAAGGCTAAGAGAAATCAGGTAAAGCCAAAATAAAACAAGTACTCATTACCTCTTTAAGTCTATCAAATGTGTGTTTAGCCTCCTTCGTCCACTTGAAAGCTCCCTTCTTAGTGATATTTGTAAGAGGTGCACCAAGCTAACAAAACCCCTTAACAAACCTCCTCTAATAACTACATAGGCCATAAAATCCCCTCAACTCTGTTAGTGTCTTTGATGGGGGCTAATCCAAAATAGCCTGTATTTTCTCCTAATGGACCTGAACTCCATTAGCACCTATCATGTGTCCCAGATAAAGGATTGTTGTCAATCCAAACTCACACTTAGGCAAATAAAGATTGTGCCTCCATGATTCCCATTACCTCATCCAAGTGCTTAAGATGGTCCTCCCAAGTCTTATTGTAAATAAGAATATCATCAAAGAACACTAAAAGGAATTTCCACAATTGTTTATTGAAAATACGGTTCATGCAAGATTGAAAGGTCATGGGAGCATTGGTCAACTCGAAGGGCATGACTAGGAACTCATAGTGCCCATAGTGACACCTAAATGTTGTCTTGTGCATATCATGCTCCCTTACTCTGATCTGGTGGTATCCCGAACGAAGACCAATCTTCGAAAAATATAATGTGCCATGTACCTCATCAATCTTGGGAATAGGATACCTATTTGTGATCGTCTTCTTATTAAGTGCAAAGTAGTCAATACACATCTGCATAGTCCCATCCTTCTTCACCAAAACAATTGAAAAAGCATAGGGACTCAAGCTAGGGTTGATATGTCCCATATCTAATAACTCCTTTATCGTTTTCTCAATCTCCTCCTTTAATCTTATCTAATGCCGATAAGGAGTGGTAATAACGGGCTTAGAGCCCTCCTCTAGCTAAATCACATGCTCAAAACCCCTGTCAAGAGGCCTTCCAGTAGAAATGTCACCAAATACCAGACTATGCTTATCCAACACTAATTGGATATCCACATGCCATTGTCCATTACCATCAAAAGGGGTTTTGGAAGAAATCAAACACTAGGTTGTCAAGGCAACATCGCAATGTCTAATTATACTCTCCATCCTCTTGGATGACACAATCCTAGGTGCACCATTTGACATACCCCTTAGGACAACCTTCTTCCCATCCACTCTAAACTTAAGCTCCATGATTTGAAAATTCTGTGACTACTTTCCCAAGGAGTGTAACCACTAGACCGCCAAGACTACATTGGTCTCCCCAATGCCCAAGACATAAAAATCATCAGTCACTATGTAATTAACCAATACTATACTCAGCTATGGGATTCACTTAGTGCAATTCATTGTGAAACCATCAACAACCATTACACTGAAGCCCTAGAAGTGTTTTGTGTGCAAACCCCTCTTAGCCACTAAAGCCTCATCTATGAAATTATGGGTTGCCCCACTATCAACCAGTACCGTAACTCGTTGCCCCTATAGAACTCCCCTGACTCTAAATGAATTATATCTAGGAATGCCATATAGGGTGGCAATGGTTCGTCCCTTCTCTTCCTCCAATGGGTGCCCCCCTCCATCTATGGTCTACCCATCTGAATCATATTGTTCATTACCAATAGCTACTTCATTCTTCTCTTCCTCGCCATCTAAAACCACCTCTATATAATGAACCTTCCCTTTCCCCAAACACCTGTGACCAGGCTCCCAAGGTTCTTTGCAAGAGAAGCAAATATTTTTCCTACTACATTTGTTTCTAACCTCATCATCCATGTAAGTCTTCTTTGGCCACTCTTTATGGAAAGGTTTCTTATCCTTTTTTGGTGGAAATGGTTTGGGCTGAAATTTGTTTTTAGGAGTTGAACTCTCCATATTACGAGCCCTCTTGATGGCATCCTGTAAAGTGATTGGATCAAATGCCTTGACCCAATCACGAAGAGCTTCTAACAATCTCTCCATAAACAAAACAGTCAACCTATGCTCAGATATATCTATCACCATAACCGAGAGTTTTGGGAACTCTAATATGTATGAGTCAACTGACCCCACCTATCTCAACTATGCCAACTCTCTAAAATGCAGTTTAGGATCCTTGTTGTCAAACTTGTCAATCAACCTTTGAGGAAAATCGGCATATGATGTGATACTAGCATGCCCCATGTTGATGTTTAGCTTCAGGAGGTATTGCCCCAGTCGGCCAAGAGACAAGTCACAATTAATTATAA
>VDFB02166931.1:0-11631 GCA_007258455.2 Sequoia sempervirens
CTTATGTAGTTGAATAAATTCTTGGTTGTTATAATGTTCTTGATGCACCTAAAAGGAGATATTTTCTATTATTGATTATCAAAGGCTTACAATTTTTATTTCTAGATTTTTTTAGGCTTGGATGTTGAAGCATGAATTCTATATTTTAATTTTTTATTTTAATAAAAGTGATCTAACCCAATTAAAATGTAAATTGATGAGTACACTCCATAATGAGTGTAGAAGATGTGAAACTTTTTATTGTTTCATGGGTTAATGAAATTATATACATTATATGTGGTGAGATATTGTTCACATAGGTGTACTCTACTTGAAAATGATAACATTTTCTAGCATTATGATGATAACCGTTATTGATTAGGTAGGTCCCATGTTGAAGAAATGTTACCATCTTGTTAAGTGAAAATTTAAGAGTATGCATAATCTTCCTAAAAAAATTGACAAGGAGTAGCTATTTGTTAATCTTATGAAGTTGAAACTAAATAATGATAGCTTATATTTCTAAATAGATTTAGATTGCACAATATTTTTTGTGTATGATATGTTTAATTTATTTTTTGCTAAAAAAATTTAAAAAATGTTTATAGAAAAGAATAGACAACCAAAAAGTTCTTTTGAATTCAATTAGTGCTTTATAAACATAAGAAATAAGTCATGAATTTGAGAGCTTCAAACCAAACACATTAGAAACTATTTTCCTTCTAAAATTTGAAAGGGATAGCGTGTCTTGAGAATGTTAATGAGAAACTTACAAGTAAATAGAAGAAATCATGAAGTGTAGTTAAAATGCATGGTAGTGACACCCTTACACAAAATGGTGATTTATTTATATTATGGTCTAGGACAATATTACTATTTGATATACATTCTTATCTATATTTCTGATAGTCCAAGCTTACAATTTAGAGGATGAAGAAGCTTGGAAATAAATGCATTGCCTCTCAAAACATAATTTTTTAAGTGATTCTATTTAAAGACAAAATTGATGAAGCCTTGGAAAGTGAGGTTTAAAGCACTATTTGTAAAATTGATTTTTCCATTAGTGAATGTTTGATAATAAAGCTAGACATTTAAGATATGATCAATCATTTTTAGAGAAACATAGAAATTTGTTCTCAAAATATATTTTGAAATTCAATGTTAAAAATGGTTATTTGGATGTCAATCTTGAGAATTGCCATTTTATTAACTATCTTTGTCAATATTAAAGTTAGAGATATTTAAATGATAACCAAGTACCTCCATAGCACAAACACATAGATGCCAATAAACAAGTTTTTATGATTAGTGTAGGAGCGTATGAAGCAATGTGATTTATCGTATTGATGGTGAGGTATTAGTAATTTTAATTCATCTAAGAGCTCACAAAAGGACAATAATAAGTGGAAAAGAACCTAAGTATTTAAAATGATAAAAGTGAATAATATATATAAGAAGTCAATTTATTAGAACTAATCATGAATTTATGAGAGGAAAGTGAATATTTCTAAATATAAATAATAGTTATAAACAAGTATAAAATAAAAGTCTCCTCAACTAATTAGATTTATTTATTAGTATATAGACTTCCAATAAAGATCTATAATATTAAAGAAAAGTTGATCATAAAATAAAATAAATATTATAATTTATTTAGTATTCAAGAAATCCAAAAACATTACAATCCACACACAAGAAACACAAAATCACAAGCATCATGACCAGCCAATACACTTCCTCTTCTTAAAGTTCTCTTAATTACTCTCCATTAATCCCCTTTATTATCTAAATGTTTTTTCACCTTTTCTTCATGGTGTCCATCAATCTTTTATTTTCATTTTCTTCTCTTCTTCTTCTCCACCTTCCTCCTCACTCGTTATTTTGATTTTCTTCTCTTCTTCTTCTCCACCTTCCTCCTCACTCGTTATTTTCATTTTCTTCTCTTCTTCTCCACCTTCCTCCTCACTCGGCTGGACATATGGAGATGCCAACATCAGATTCATACAAGTAAAACAAACTAAGTGAAATTAATTTCTGACTGCTGAACTATTTTATATTGAAAAATAATCCAATAAAAAAAATGGGTAAAGAGACTAAAGAGAAGGTACAGCGCTAGCAGAAAAGCTGCTTGGGAGATGGAGTTTTGTCATCGAACCCTTCTGATGTGTTTTCCCTTCACTATCACTGGAATGTTTGGGCTCCACCACTGCTGGAGGTTTCACATTGTCTGCAGGAGGGGGAGGGAGCTCATGTGTTTCCTCTTCATTCTTCATCCCACGACACTTCTGCTCTGCTTCATGTGTCTCCAGTATTACTTCACCCAGAGGAAGATTTTGCATCAAACCCCCTTCCTGTGTCTTTCCTTCAGTTTCAGTTGAGTGTTTGGGCTCCTCCATAGGTCGAGGGTGAATATCATCATGATTCTGCCCGTGTGTTTTCTCTTCATCTTTCTTCCCACATAAACCGAAGAGCTTAACATCCTGCTGCTCTGTTGCATTTGTCCCCGCCATTACCTCAAACGAGCAAAGAATTCAACAATACAAACAGAAGAATGCAGTTGAAAGATTTTGATAAAATTGTTGGACGTGAAGGCATATTTAAAGGCTTGGGCGGGCATGGAGGACGTGCTTTCGACGCTCTCATGACTGTGACAGGTGATTAATGAATACTGATTGGTATAAGTAAATGCATGGTTACGGTTCTTTTTAGGCTGACAAAAAACGTAAAAGTGACAGGTCGTTGGACTCATAAATTACAATGAATGTAAACCGCCTCCTCCATAGCCATAAATCACGAACGAGGTATTTTTAGTAGATTAAAATTTTAATTTCTTAATTTTTTTGAATTATAGTTATTTGAAAATAAGGACTACATTATGTAAAAAGAAAAAAAAATTAATAATTTTTTTAGATGAAAAGAAAATATTACATTTGTCTATGTTTTATATTATACATATTATTTTTGATATAAATAAATAAAAATGGGATTAGAGGGCGTGAAGCTTAATTAACAAAATAGTAAAGAAAGTAGATGTAATGAGTCTCATAAGGTGTGAGACAAAGTTTCACACAACTTAGAAAAACATAAGTCTTAAATTAGGAGTAGTAAAAAAGAGGCACACTAAAGAAATAACCCAAAAACACAAATACAACATAATAATTAAAAGAGACTAGAGGTCATCTAGTCTTTTTAGACCATTGGTCACCTCTCATTTTGTGTTGAGGAATTCCAATTCCTTCATGAAGAAAAATTCCTTAGGAGCCTTTCCCTTATCATCATCAAATTCCTTAGGAGCCTTTCCTTTATCATCATCTCATTTCTTTTGTTCATTGGCATACCATTCCATGATTCTTGCCTTAGTTCTCTTTGGCTAGACCTTCCTAAAAATCAACTTTTCATTTGTAGAGTTCATAATGAAGAGCATAAATGTTGATGGTAGAGTTAATTTTTAGTTTTTATTAATCCTTTTTTGAATCTAGTATCTTCATTTTGGAAACATTAAACTTTATTATCTCATTCATATAAAGATAATGGCATAAGGACTCAATAATTTCATTTACTCTACACATATCACCACTCCTACTTACATAAGGTGGTGGCCATGTGTCAATCATTTCCATTTTATTCTTCATTGAGACTTGATTTCTTGAGGAGGATTCCTTCATGTTACCAACCTTTTAAACCTTTTAGGTTTCTACCTATATTGACTAGGAGGTCAACAAAGGTATTGCCCTTACTATAGACGTGTTTAATTTTTATATTAGCAAACAAAATAAGGATTTCCTTAGTATGTATAATATTCTTATATGAACTTTAAAGAAAAACATTAGAATTAAACGTACCAATTATATTTTTGGAGTCTTGTTCCATAGTCGCTATAGACATGTAACATGTTTAGAAATTAAACACAATTTAAGGATCATTTAAGTGGAGAATTTAACCAAAATATTAAAAATGTGTCATAAAATTTAAAATAATTTAAACATATGAAAAATAATAGTTGTCAAACCTTAATCATTTTTTACAAAGAATCTTCTACCAACAAAATTTTATTCTCATTTAGCATAATTTATAGTCTAGAAAAATAGGGTAACATCCCTCTAGCATTTATAGAAAAACCAAACTCACAAAATGTGGTGGTAAAATCATAAAAAAAATTAAATTAAACTCCAAAATTTATGAATGTATTTATAGATTTTGCAAATACAACATTCAACAAGCGCTCAGTGTGAGCTGGAGTCCCTTCCTCAAGCAAGTCTAGGTGTAGGGAAAATAGTGTTATGAGTATTTTGAAGAGGCAGGTCTGGGTGTAGGGAAAATAGTGTTATGAGTATTTTGAAGTTGGTCTTTAATGAATGCTTTTTGCTAGTATTTGTTTGCAAGAATCCAAAAGTAACACCAATTTCAATGATTTGACAATTCATTTGTCTTGTTAATATGCCCCCAGTCTTTATTCAAACTATTAAATAAAGAAAAGGATAATAATGAGAAATCAATTCATATTCCCTTATTTTTAAGATAAGGCTCGTCATTTTGCATAATTATGCTTTGAATTTCAAGTGGTCTTAAGAATAGGAAATGCTAGTAATGATACATCAGATACATTTACTTATGTACTTAAGATAATGTGCTTTAATTTGTATGGTTGTGTTCTAAATCTCAAGTCTAGCATCATCTAACTTCAAATTTATCCTTATTGTCAAGATAGAAGTGGTGGAGAGGCCACTTGGTGCCTTTTAAGAATCTTTGGACACCTATGAGAAAGTTTATTATGCTCACTTTTAATAACAGATGGTCTAGCCTTCAATATAACAGACTTTGTATCTACACCATGGATAAGGACATGCTCAATAGGAAGGGGTAGTCTAGCAAGAGACCTTTGCACCCCTTTCATATTGTTAACCTTTCGGTTGGTTTTGTTCTTTTCAGTTTAGTTTGGATTGAAGGTATATCAAATAAACGTTAGAAGTGCCTTCTTGAATGGAGATTTTGTAGAGGTCTACTTAGTTCAACAAGAAGAATTCCAGGTTTAGAGAAAGAGCATCTGGCTAATGCTGACTTTTGGGGATCAAAACAGAGGAAAAAATGATTCTTTCCGGTGATCCACTTCATATATGTACGTGTATATATGTATTTATTTGTACAGAATGAATCAAGATTTTACAATTGAGCTGCATGGAATTTTGATGTCAAGTTTCAAATCAAAATTCATGACTAGATTAGGACTACAATGTTGACATTGTTGATCTAAAGCAGGGGGAACTTGAAATTTATTTATGTTTTTCTCCATTTATGCATTCCCAATGGATCACAGCTTTAGAACTGAGGTTCATCCCATGATTGGCTTAGGGTGTGAATCAAAATTAGTAGCATCTAGATTCAGACTGCCACTTTTGTAGAAGACTACAGCATATATCTGCTGAAATTTGAGTTCGGTGTAATTACCTCTAGCCCTGATGCTTTTTATGACATAAAGTATCTTTTTTCACATTAGTAGTATTGGCTCAGATATTTTTAATAAATGGAAAAAAGGAAAATGTGACATATTTATTCTTTGTGATTTGGCCATAAAATGAACTTAATATCATGTGTCATCGACATTAGCTATATTATTTCAAATGCTAATATTAGAGCACATCAAAGCCATGCTCTCATTGTTCTGCTAAAGTGTGGTACAATTATGAGTTGGAGCAAAGGCTAATATCCTTAGTTCAATCTCTTTTATTAAGTGTAGTTCATTTGTTTTATCTTAGCTGAGATGAGGATGCTTTAAAAAATTGTAAAAGAAAAAACTTGCAAGGAGAATAGCTGTCTAAGGGTAGAAATGACATTTATTTTTGGATTTTTTTCAGAATCCTATTATCAGGATGAGAAAGATGGAAGATTATAGACCAATATCTCATTCATCATTGTATAAATAGAAACCCAATATGATTTTCAAATAAGCTTTGTATACTCAGATAGTATGGGGTTTTTGACACACACCAAGGGCTCAAATATGAACACAAGCTTATCCATCAGGGCATCCCAAGCATAACAAGAACCCAATTATTACAGACTAAGATCTCATTGTATAGATAGAGAACCATTATAAATTTCAATTAAGTATTGTAGACTGAAGGTAATATGGGTTTTTGATATACACCCAAGGCTCAAATATGAACACAATCTTATTAGGGCACCTCGGGCATAACAAGAACCCAATAATATTACCTATGTCTAACAAGCAAGCAAATTTTCCCAATTCTAGACTCAAGATTGGTTTGAATCTATTCCTAAAGGTAAGAATTGGATCATAACATTGATTTGGTGTTGTTGTGCTCCATAAAATAAGATTTTTAGTTGATCTAAAACTAAAAAATTATTGGTAGAAAAATCTAGGTACAATGAAAATGATACAAAAACTATAGAAGGTTCAAGCCTAAACACGAAAACCTACTATGTAATTGAATGTAAGGTCTAAGAAGCTCAAGTACATAACATGCTTGTGGAAAGTGGTGAAGCCAGGACAAAGCCTCTAAGGAAAGATTTTTTCTTATGAGTCAGTTCAGAGTATGATGTATGCTCTTTCCCAGAGAGGAGACAAGCTATCATTTTCTGCTCTTAATGAAGTTTGTGTGAATATTACCATTATATAACATATTCTAATCATGCCAGGGAGGGTCGGTTACCCTCGAAAGAGTTGATTCTTATGCAACAACCTTGCAATAATTTTGCAAAGAAAATCCAATCAAAGTGAATAGAAGGATGTCCTAACACACATTTTTTTAACCCAAGAATACCAAGGAAAATGCAACTAAGAATAAAAACATAGTATGCTTTAATAAAAAATGATTCCCAATGTGTCCTCAAATGTTTTAGTGCCTTGATAATTTTAAGAAAAATATTTGACAGTTGTAAAGCCACAAACTAACACGTTTTAACACTCATAAAGTTGAGCAATAGAGATTAGTCATAAGATAATTTCATGAAACACACTTGCTACTAACAAAATTATGAACTGACAAGCTGTATAATCCATTTATTTTCAAACACAAAAGGATCATATATTGAATGTTTAGCTAGATAGACCAAGCTGAGATTCTCTTTCAGCAACAATGTCTTAATATGAGCAAGACCCTCTTTCATGCCCTCTATTTTTCTACATTAATTCATCATATAATTTAATAGTCACAAAATAGACCTTAGACACTCAAAAAAATTGATGGAATTGCAAGAGAATTAGTGTGTGTGTGTGTGTGAAACATTGTATCAATGTATATGAAATTCAAACACATATTAATAAGACATTGTATCAAGAAAGTTGAAAAGAAACATAATAAAGTAAACCGATATCAGCTTCCTAAATCGCCTTATCTTCCTCTAACTCCAGCGTTTTGTTGTTTCGAATGGCTCTTAGATCAGTAGATCAAGCTCATCAAAAAGACAGCTAAAGAACGAGATTTTAAAATGCATAATATGCTAAATGCAAAGCTATGCTAAAATCTGAATATTGCTAGAATATGAATATTGTTGGAAGATTTCGAAGGTTGATTGTTGGTTGCTCAATTCTGCAGCATAACGATGTGACGAAGATGGTAGATGGAGATGGATGGAAGATCGAAGACGGATTTTGACAGAATGAGGATGCTAGATGAAGATTCGATCTAAATGGCTTGTGAAAGGTTTGATTTATAGATTTTCAAAGGCAAAAGCTTAGTTGGCAAAGATCAATAGTCGAGATTCAATCTGGTAAGATGAACGGTAAGAGATTTTTGAAAGTCGAGTGAGAGAAGTAGAAGGTTTCCTCTTCTTCAATTCTTCTCATTCAGATCCGAAGGAAGGTTGCTATTTTGAAGAATTAGTTAAAATGAGATTCATAATTAAATAAATTAATTTATTTAATTATATGTGAAGATGGATTTAGAAACTCGCATAATTAAATAAGCAGTATTTAATTATGTGAGAGAGGCAAATTTAGAAGGCATTAAATATTTAAAAATATTTAATTATTTGTGGAGTGAAAAAGACATTAAATTAAATATTTAATATATTTAATTTAACTACGAGATGAAGGGGGTGTTCGGAGAATATTCCATTATTTGAATATTCAAATATTCAAACTTTAGAATGATATGATAATTAATATAAATAAATAATCAAATTTATTTAATTTAATTAAGAGGAAAAATGGAGGATGATACTTAATTAAATAAAATTATTTATTTAATTAAGATAGAAGAATTATAAAAATGAACAATATAAATAAATAATTAAATTTATTTATATGTAGATACTAGGAGATTAATTAATACTTGTATTTGAGGTAATTACAAGCTATTATAATGTGACCATTTTTTGGTCCACATTTTAGCAGCTTGCATTTGCACCCTGGGGGCTTTTCTTGCATCCATAACCTTGATGATTTAGAATCATAGATATATCACTAGACCCAACCACATTACAAAAATCAGAAGCACATACATGAAAAATTCCATCAATTAATATTGTGATAGAGGGCAAATATTTCAAATGAATTGAAGTTACATAAAGTGCATCATTTTATCAGTTAATATTGTCCTACAAGCAGAATTGAAATTAAATTGCATTCAAGGCATGATAGAAGTGTTTACTCATTTTCCAACACCAGAAGATTTGGATTCTCAATGAGTAAATGATACTAAAATATTTTTAATAGAAATCAAACAGCTTAGGATCATTATCTCATTGTCTCTAATTACAAGGGAGAGATAAAAAATTAGCATAAAAAATTAGGACCACAATCTATCATATATGCTAGTTGTAGGAATTTAATATTTCATGACCAAATGAATGAAAAACTTAGATCCAGTGATAATAATTCGTGGATGAAGTATAGATGATGTCAACTTACAAAAATTGAACATGAAGTTGCTTCTGAACAAGCATACACTAAAAACAAAATTTGAACTACTACTTAGATAAATTAAAAAAGAAAGTAAGGAAATTACCTTATTACTAACAATATCACGATCAACCCATCAATGCCACTCTTGGCTGCATCCTTGCTTGTGACTAGAAACAGGGGTACCATTAATGCCAATGATGCCTAGCTGGCCTTGCCATGCCTGACTTTTCTCTTCTTCATATTTAGCTAGAAAGACAATGTGGCAACTTGGAATGTGGGCTTTAGAGATTGTGGTCTAGCATATAAAGGGTGTGCATGATAAATTGTAGAGCGGGTAGAAACACATAGAAAAGGATGACCAATATGAATATGATGGTAGTTGACCACAACATGCACCACAATTATTTTTTATGGGTATCGTATCATTTTTACTAAAATATAGTGTCCAGATACAAGTTAAGAAATTACCACAATGGAGCTCACCAGTGCCAAAAATCTTTGCATCCTAGATAGGACTTACCTAACACAACTAACTACATTGAGCCCATGATTACATAATCTTAAGAGTGTGGTGACATAGAATAAACATAGTCCTTTTACTATATGATGTATGTGAAAATCCCCATCTACAGAATAACCAAAACCCAAAATGAGCTAGGGTGTTATAGCATGGAATGATAATTGTCTATATCTAGCATAGCCATGCAAAAAATAAAAGGAAAAATTGAATAAATTTTGAGACACTAATAGGGTTTGTATGTCCTAGCCTAAGGGTATGCCATTGTTTTGGATATTTTTTCAATTACATAACCAAGGGTTGAAGGAATAGTTCAAGAAAAAGACAACAATCAGTGGCCATGAAAATGAGAATTTCAACAAAATGAAAGAAAAAAATTGATAATATTGTAAAATGTTAAAGAGTATTCTACAATCAAGTGTATAGAACCTTCTCTTCCTAATCGAGCATGACATCACCATGAGACCACATTTCTTTGAGGTGCTAGGAGTTGTTTATTAATGGATTATGAAGCGATCAAATTGTGGCATTGTTCAAGTCTTTATTTCTGATGGCCATCATTGTCTGAGAAAGACCCAAACATTTCATTGAGAATGCAGGGGGTATGAGGGCAACCTCAACTTACAGAGGTGAAGTTAGAAGATCGATTCCTTCCAAAGGAGATAGTTGGGTGAATGACTCAAATTGTTCTTAGTTGGCACTACTCTATTTTGAGTCCTCTGTAGACCAACTGGATTTGAAATGTGATGCAAATCCCCTATAGCATGCATGAATGCAAAATGTGGAATAAAAGAGGCAAGACATGTGAACTCCATGAAGAATGCCACCTTCATTTAGCCCATGTATGCAAAATGTGGTGTCAAAAATGCTGCTACCGGAGATCATGCTGCTTCACTACCATGTGGATAGCCATTTCTCTTCCTTCTTTTTCCCCATCCCCAAAGTTAATTGTTTTTATTTTTTTTTCTTTTTGTTCTCTTTTTATTGGCTATAAGATTTTCCTCCAAATTTGAAAATGGAAAAAGCCAAAAGCCCAAGCAAACCAATCATACATTTCCAAAAACTACCAAGAAATTCTACTTAAATAAAATAATTGTCACAGACCATAGGTTAAACGGTTATATCATCCTCTGGTGGGAGTTTCTAGATGCACTAATGCTAAAATCAGCCTACCAAAAACATTAGTCTCAGCAGGGACTAACAAGCATCCACTTTTTGTTATACTTTCATGCATGTCCATACCCTATTCTAAAGCTTCCATTTTCATACAAGGTACTAATATACTTTCGAAAAGGAAAATATTAAAATTAAAAATATTTATAAAAAAATAATAATATACTAATTTTTAAACATGCAAAGTAGGATGATTCACCTAGTACCAACACTTTGTTAGTTAAGATATATTAAGAATTTAATAAAATGAATCATTATATTTTTTGCACTACTTAAAAAAGAGAGAGAATAAGGATTAAAAAACATGGTTTATAATTATTAAGCACCAAGAAATTGAGCCAAGAAATTGAGGCAAAATAAAAAGAAAAAAATATTTCTTAGAGTTGTTGAGGAGGTGTTGAATTGTGTGATTCAATGAAAATTGCACGTCTATAATACATCTTATCAATTGAAGATGATCTAAACCATATTCATTTTTCACACTTCACTCAAAGATGATTTATACGTACTTAAATCATAACAATAACCTTTCATATAAACAATAATCCCATGCCTAACAATAGTAATACTAACTTAATATTTTGAGATACAACTTTGGCTTTCATAATCATTCTTCTAGAATTATAACTCTAATAATGAGGATCCTTCAAGTTTATCCAAGAAAAAAATGATTCTTATGGGTTATTCCCATAATAGTATTCACCTTTGTCAAGAAAGTCTAGAAAAAAGAAATGCATGCTTATAGGTTAAGTTGCTAGAATTAAAGAAAATGAGAAAATGGCATAGTGGGTATACATAAATAAGAACAAAAAGATACCCAACATAAACATAAACATTGTTCACATTTATGGATCCTATAAATACATTCCTATTAATACTACTATAGAAATCTAAATTTTATGACTTCTACATGGTCCAAATCATCTACTCTATTCATCTATTTCGTTAATATTAATTAAATGATTTATTTAATTAATATTTCATCTTCTGCCTAAGGTTTTAAAAGTATTTAATCAAATAATTAAATACTTTACCTTATACCTCTTCTTCTCTAAATTAAATAAATATGTCAAATTATTTAATTTAGTCATTTGAT